>SJYA01001476.1:450958-511205 GCA_006410615.1 Neotragus moschatus | reverse complement strand
GATTGGAATGAAAACTGACCTTTTCCAGTCCTGTGGCCACTGCTGAGTTTTCCAAATTTGCTGGCATATTGAGTGCAGCACTTTCACAGCATCATCTTTCAGGATTTGAAATAGCTCTACTAGAATTCCATCACCTCCACTTATTTTGTTCATAGTGATGCTTTCTAAGGCTCACTTGACTTCTTCACATTCCAGGATGTTTGGCTCTAGGTGAGTGATCACACCATCGTGATTATCTGGGTTGTGAAGGTCTTTTTTGTACAGTTTTCTGTGTATTTTTCCCCCTGTTCTTAATATCTTCTGCTTCTGTTAGGTCCATGCCATTTTTGTCCTTTATCGAGCCCATCTTTGCATGAAATGTTCCCTTGATATCTCTAATTTTCTTGAAAAGATATCTAGTCTTTCCCATTCTGTTGTTTTCCTCTATTTCTTTGCATTGGTCGCTGAAGAAGGCTTTCTTATCTCCTCTGAAGAAGGCTTTCTTATCTCTTCTTGTTATTCTTTGGAACTCTGCATTCAGATGCTTATATCTTTCCTTTTCTCCTTTGCTTTTCACTTCTCTTCTTTTCACAGCTATGGGTAAGGCCTCCCCACACAGCCATTTTGCTTTTTTGCATTTCTTTTCCATGGGGATGGTCTTGATCCCTGTCTCCTGTACAATGTCACGTTTACCAGTTATTTAATTTAGTGATGTCTGGAGCCATATAAGAATACATAAACTATTAAAATTATTTTCTACATTTTGTGTCATCTCTCCTTCTCTGAGGACCACAACTGCTATACTAGCTAAGTTTCCCTCTTTTGAATCCTCATTTTTCTTCATGGTGTTCATTGGTCTAGTCCTTATGTCATGTCCAACTCTTGTGACCTCCATGGACTGAAGTCTGCCAGGCTTCTCTGCCCATGGGATTCTCCAGGCAAGAATACTGGAGTGAGTTGCCATTTCCTTCTCCAGGTGATCTTCTGGACATAGGAATTAAATTGATTTTTCATTTTCTGCTTCTATTTGAAAATGAAAATTCATATCAGTAATTTTCAAAATATACTGTACTTCAAAATCATGTCCTGGACACAACCGGTTTATCTTAAGAATCAGAATGCCCAGAAAGGCCTATGAGCCAGTATATTTTGAGAACTTGCTCAGGGCATTATGAATACCTCTGACCAAGGAAAAGTAGGTCACGTTGACATAGTGATAACTTTTTTGGACTACTGTATTGCATAAATCAAGATTTCACTGATTTTCCTTTTTGAGTCTCAAGACGATCTCATCTAACTTCAGGGAGTGGCAGTGAGACTTGTTTAATATTAAAGCTTAATTCATTCAATGTCTTTTCCTTAACAAGTATAATTGGAAATTAAATGCTGCAGCCAGGCTCTCTGGTGGCTAGGTCCTTAGAACTTTCCTAAAGTCATTCAGTTTTCTCTTTACATCATGATGACACCCTCACCTGCTTGCATCATAGAGCCTCTGCTGTAGTTTCTTAGTAGTTGCATTCAGTAAGAGCTATAGTTATTAGGGGAAGTAGATATACTAAATCACCTTGGTGGCTTTCGCTCCTGATTTTTTAACAACATAAAATTAGAGATTTCACCTGTTCTCATTTTCATATTAGCAATATCAGAATCCTAGAATAGCTAATTCCTTGCTTTGCCTTTTCAGTGATTCAGTAAAATCTAAGGATGAGTAGCCCTTATGGTGCACTTGCTGAGGTCACTCAGTTTTATTCAGTTTGTCCTCACACAATTTTCACACCGCTCCCCACCTGAAACTCTACTCTTAACAACTGTTGTCCTTAGGTTGGGATATATTGGGGGGGATTATTTACATATTTCTGTGGGAATCATCGCTTTTCTGGCATGAAGTCTTTGGTTTTCCAGCATTGATGGCCTTTCCCTTCAATTTAAGTCCTTCCGCTACATATGTTACAGAAATTGTACAGGACTTTCTGAAAGTATGCCTGGCCTAATCACAAAATGCAGCCTGAAAGCAGAGAGCTTTTCTTAGCTGAGATCAGAGTCAGAGAGATGTTACTACAGAAAAATGGTCAGAGAAGTACAGTATTGCTGACTTTGAAGATAAAAAAAAATGATGGCCAAAAGCTAAGGAATGTGGACAGCCTCTAGAAGGTGGAAAAGGCAAGCAAGTAAATTCTTCTCTAGAACATTGCCATAGAAGTGGAAAAGATCAATTTTCATTCCAAGCCCAAAGAAGAGCAATGTCAAAAAGTGCTCAAACTACAGTACAACTGTGCTTATTTCACATGCTAGCAAGGTAATTCTCAAAATCCTTCAACTAGCTTCAGCTGTATGTGAACCAGAAGTTCAAGCTGAATTTAGAAAAGGCAGAAGAATCAGAGATCAAATGGCCAACATTCATGGAGGATAGAAAAAGCAGGGGAATTCCAGAAAAGTAATCTACTTCTGCTTCTGTAGGTGAGAGCCTTTGATTGTGTGGATCACAGCAAACTGGGGAAAATTCTTAAAGAGCTGGGAGTAACAGACCACCTTACTTGCCTCCTGAGAAACCTGCATGCAGGTCAGGAAGCAATGGAACTGGACATGGAACAAGGACTGGTTCCAAATTGGGAAAGGAGTATGTCAAGGCTGTATATTGTCACCCTCGTATTTAACTTATATGCAGAATACACCATGTGAAATGCCAAGCTGGGTGAATCACAAGCTGGAATCTAGATTGCTGGCAGAAATATAAACAAACTCAAATATGCAGATGACACCACTCAAATGGTACAAAGTGAGGAGGAACTAAAGAGATTCTTGATGAAGGTGAAAGAGGAGAGTGAAAACGCTGGCTTGAAACTCAGCATTCAAAAAACCTAAGATCATGGCATCGGGTCCCATCACCTCATCACAAATAGATGGGGGAAAAGTGGAAGCAATGACAGATTTTACTGGGCTCCAAAACTACTGAAGATAGTGTCTGCAGCCTGATATTAAAAGATGCTTACCCCTTGGAAGGAAAGCGATAACAAACCTGCTGCTGCTGCTAAGTCACTTCAGTCGTGTCTGACTCTGTGCGACCCCATAGACAGCAGCCAACTAGGCTCCCCTGTCCCTGGGATTCTCCAGGCAACAACACTGGAGTGGGTTGCCATTTCCTTCTCCAATGCATGAAAGTGAAAAGTGAAAGTGAAGTCACTCAGTTGTGTCCGACTCTTAGTGACCCCATGGACTACAGCCCACCAGGCTCCTCCATCCATGGGATTTCCCAGGCAAGAGTACTGGAGTGGGGTGCCATTGCCTTCTACAATAACAAACCTAGACAGCATATTATACAGCAGAGACATCACTTTACTGACAAAGGCCCAATTAGTCAAAGCTATGGTTTTTCTAGTAGTCATGTATGGATGTGAGAATTGGACCATAAAGATGGTTGAGCACTGAAGAACTGATGTTTTCAAATTGTGATTCTAGAGAAGCCTCTTTAGAGTCCTTTGGATAATAAGGAGATCAAACCAGTCAAAACTAAAGGAAAGCAACCCTGAATATTCATTGGAAGGACTGATGCTGAAGCTGATACAAAGTCTTTTCCAATCCGACTCATTGGAAAAGATCCTGATGCCGGAAAGGACTGAGGGCAGGAGGAGAAGAGGGAGATAAAGAATGAGATGGTTGGATGGCATCATTGACAAAATGGACATGAGTTTGAGCAAACTCCGAGACATAGTAAAAGACAGGGAAGCCTGGTGTGCTGCAATTCATGAGTTCACAAAGAGTCAGACACAATTTAATGACTGAACAGCAACAATACTGGATTTTAGTCCAGTGAGACACTTCTCAAACATGTAACATCTGTGACTGTAAGGCATTAAGTTTACCTTGATTTGAACCACTCATTGTGAGGTGATTTATATAAGGACTTGGAAGCTGATAAATACGGTCAGGTATCAGCCAGATGTTGAGGTATAGATTAGACACAGAATTTGGTGCTGCTCCTCTCTGACTATCTTCTTTTATATATATATATATATATATATATATATAGTTATGCATTTTTTCTAGTTCTATTCTGTGCTTCTTTAAGCCAATAAGACTACACATTTTTCATTGATGTTTTAGATAACCCACATGGCATAGACTGGTAACTAACCAAAGAATAAAAGTTATATCAATAGATTTTCAATTCCTTTCATTCCCTTTATCCAAGAGTAAATTCTTCTTAGTATCTACTTTTTCAGGTTTACTTTTGAATGTTTTCAAGTAGTTGCTATTTAAAATTTGTTGGGTGTTTATAGATGCTATCTAAAAGAGGATTGGTCTATTAGAAGATTACTAGGCCATGCTAGCGGAGAAGGCAATGGCACCTCACTCCAGTACTCTTGCCTGGAAAATCCCATGGACGGAGGAGCCTGGTAGGCTGCAGTCCATGGGGTCTCAAAGAGTCGGACACAGTTGAGCGACTTCACTTTCACTTTTCACTTTCATGCATTGGAGAAGGAAATGGCAACCCACTCCAGTGTTCTAGCCTGGAGAATCCCAGGGACGGAGGAGCCTGGTGGGCTGCTGTCTATGGGGTCGCACAGAGTCGGACACGACTGAAGTGATTTAGCAGCAGCAGCAGCAGCAGCAGGCCATCCTAGAAGTCAGACACATTGCATTGCCCATAAAATTGAATAAACATATTTACTTATAAGAAGAAAATAAGAGAAAATGACAAAAGTATAGTCACTTATTTTGTAGGGCTTTCATTGTTCACATAGGTATAATTTCATATTATGCAAAATATAAAAAAATAGCTTGCATGCATGCTAAATTGCTTCAGTTATGTCTGACTCTTTTGCGACCTTATGGACTGTGTCCCACCAGGCTCCTCTGTCCATGGGCTACTTCAGGAAAGAATACTAGAGTAGGTTCCTAAGCCTTCCTCCAGGAGATCGTCCCTACCCAGGGATCAAACTGATGTCTCTTGTATTGGCAGGCAGGTTTTTTACCACTAGCCCCACCTGCAAAGCCTGTAGTTTGCTTAGCCAAGCCTTATTATTGGCCATATGAGTATATATTTTTTAATATCACTTCTAGGAGCATTTCAGTAAAACAAAGGACAGAGTAGGGAAGTGGGGGATAAATTTCTTGAGGTGCATGCTCAGTCATGTCTAACTCTTTGTGATTCCCTGTACTGTAACCCCCCAGGCTCTTCTGTCCCTGGGATTTCCCAGGCAATAATACTGGTGTGGGTTGCCATTCCCTTTTCAAGGGGGTCTTCCTGATAAGGGACTGAGCTCATGTCTCCTGCATCTCCTGCACTGGCAGTGCATTCTTATCACTGAGCCACCTGGGTAAACCTAAATTCCTTGGAGTACACTTCGTACTTCTGCTGCTGCTAAGTTGCTTCAGTCTTATCTGACTTTGTGCGATCCCATAGACGGCAGCCCACCAGGCTCCTCCGTCCCTAGGATTCTCCAGGCAAGAATACTGGAACGGGTTGCCATTTCCTTCTCCAATGCATGAAAGTGAAAAGTGAAAGTGAAGTCGCTCAGTCATGTCCGACTCTTAGTGACCCCATGGACTGCAGCCTACCAGGCTCCTCCGTCCATGAGATTTTCCAGGCAAGAATACAGGAGTGGGATGCCATTGCCTTCTCCGTAAGTAACACTTTATTGGTGAAATACATGAGTGACTGTATAACACACAGTAAAATTGCCATTCTAAAATACTGAGGCAAATTACTATCAACATATATCGATTCTCTCATCACAACACTAAATTTTATGCGATTTACTATTTTAATTGGCGAATATTGATATCTGTACTTGGCTGATATGGCTTTGAGCTGTCCAGTGTCCCATTGTTTTGGTTAATAGTCGGATGTTCTGCAGAATCAACCACCTACTCTTGAGTCCACGTGGTTTAGGTGGACAGACCTAACATTGGCTCTTACGTAAACATTATGCATTGAGCTTATGACTGAAAGTGCCTGCAATTGATTCATCCTGATGGGTGAATACTGGTAAGACTGTGCTTTAATCTGGACATCCACATCTCCAGAGCTGCATCACACTGTCTTTCCTGAGCCTGTCAGTAGCTTTTCATTTGAATATATGAATTTTTTTTGAATGTACAAATAATGATCTTTTATTTACCTAAATTTGTCAGTAGCTTTCTATTGTTTGAAAGAAAATTATCTAACTGTATACAGAGATTTATGTATGTATGTAGGGTTTCCCCAGTGGCTCATTGGTAAAGAATCCATCTGCAAGGTAGGAACTGCAAGAGACACAGGTTCGATCCCTGGGTTGAGAAGATTCTCTGGAGAAGGACACTGCAACCTACTCCAGTATTCTTGCCTGGAGAATCCCATGGACAGAGAGGCTGGCGGGCTATGATCCCCAGGGTGGTAGAGTTGGACACTACTGAAGTGACTTAGCATACATGCACACATGTATGTACGTATATGTTTATTTATGTATTTAAAATTGCTAATGAGGATATCAATTTACTTTTTACTTTAAGCTGATCATACTCAATTCAACTAGTTATTTTGTACACCTAGTGTGACACAACATTCTATTTACTGTTTGGAGGCAAAAATATGATATAAATTCTGAGTCAGGAAACAAAAAATATTTGCATAATCAGGTATGCAAATATCTAACAATAACAAATACATTCCAACTAAACATTTCTTTTTCTCATTTTTAAATATAATTGAATTTAGCTAATATATTTGGATAGATTTTTTATATTTGAATAATGGTAATTCTGTTATGTTTCTAACATATTTTCATTTTCTTGCTTTCCTTTTAATATTTAATTATGTTTTAGTGTATGTATTTTGTACTGATAATATATAAGCATCCTTCTTCTGATTGAATAAAAGCACTATATGTATCTTCTTACCTGCTATAAAATAATTTTTGACTGACTTTCAACCATAACATTTATGTATTCAATTAGATTATGACATGAGGTATGAGGTCTATTTCACACTGTATCTCTTCTTACAGTTAATTGTACTAATTAATCTCATCACAAAACTATTCTCAAAAGTTTTTAATGATCCCTCATTAATTTCTAGTTTTGATTTAAACTCCTCTGCCAAAGGACTTTCAAAACATGCCTCCATATACATTTTAGGATTAGTATTTTTTTATTTCTTTGAAAACTGCCACTGGGATTTTGATAGTGATAACACTGAATCTATAGATAACTTTGGGTAGTATGGTCATTTTAACAATATCAACAATATCAATTCTTCTAATCCATCAACACAGGATATGTTTACATTTGTTTGTGCCTTCTTCAATTTCTTTCATCTGACTTTTGTAGTTTCTGTTCTATTATTTTTCATTTCTTTGGTTAAATTATTCTTAAATAATTTATTATTTTTGATGCTATTATAAATAGGATCATTTTCTTTTTTTCCTTTTCAGATATTTCATTATTAATGTATGAAAACACAACTGATACCTGTAAGTTTATTTTATATCCTGCAATTTCATTGAATTCATTGATTAGTCCCAATTGTTTCCTCATTGTTTTTCAAATTTTCTATATATAAGATTATATCATTTGCAAATAATGACAATTTTATTTCTTCTTTTCTGACTTGGATGCCTTTTATTTCTTTGTCTTGCCTAATTGCTTTAACTAGGTCTTCTGGTATCATGTTAAACAAGGATTGTGAGAGTGAACACTCATGTCTTATTCCTGATCTTAGAGAAAAAATTTTTACTTTTCATCATTGAGCATGATGTTAGCTCTGAAATATGGCCTTTATTATACTGAGAAATATTCTTTTTATATATAATTTGTTGAGAATTTTTATTATGAATTGATTTGTATTTTATCAAATGCTCTTTATGTATTTATTGAGATGATTATATTATTTTTATGATTTACTTATTCTATTAATTCTATTTTATTTATTCTATTAATGTGATATTATATCACCTGGACAGCATATTAAAAAACAAGGACATTACTTGGCCAACAAAGGTCCATCTAGTCAAAGCTATGGTTTTTCCAGTAGTCATGTATGGATGTGAGAGTTGGGCTATAAAGAAGGCTGAGCACTGAAGAACTGATGCTTTTGAACTGTGGTGTTGGAGAAGACTATTAAGAGCCCCTTGGACTGCAAGGAGATCCAACCAGTCCATCCTAAAGGAAATCAGCCCTGAATATTCATTGGAAGGACTGATGCTGAAGCTGAAGCTCCAATACTTTGGCCACCTGATGTGAAGAACTGACTCACTGGAAAAGACCCTGATCCTGAGAAAGCCTGAAGGCAGAGGAGAAGGGAACGACAGAGAATGAGATGGTTGGATGGCATCATGGACTCAATGGACATGAGTTTGAGTAAACTCTGGGAGTTGGTGATGGACAGGGAGGCCTGGCGTGCTGCAGTCCAAGGGGTTACAGAGTCGGACATGACTGAGTGACTGAACTGAACTGATATCACATTTATTGGTTTGGCATGCTGAACCATCCTTGCATCCTAGAGACAAATCCCACTTGTTCGTCGTGTATAAAACTTTAAATATGTTCTTGAACTTATACCTGCTCTAATCTTTGTTATTTCCTCTCCTGCTCACTTTAGACTTAGTTTATACTTCTTTTTCTAATTATGTGTGGTATAAGATTAAGGGTTTTTTTAAGATCTATTTTCTTAATAAGTGCATAATAAGGATACTCGTGTATGCTGTTCTTGGGAATGTAAACTGGTTCACCCTCCCTGAAAACAATGTAGATGTTCCCGCCCAAATTAAAAATACAACTGCTATAAGATGTAGCAATCCCACTTCTGGGTACATATCCAAAGAAAATGAAAACAGGATATTGAAAAGTTAAGTGTTTTTCTTGTTTCTTGCCGCATTATTCACAAAATCAAAGATATGAATACAACCTATGTGTCTGTCTAGGGATGAATAAATAAAAACAATGTGGTGCAATAGGATATAATGAGCCATGAGAAAAAGGAAATCCTGCCATTTACAACTACATAGGTGGGCCTTGAGGGCATTATGCTTAGTGAGATAAATCAGACAGAGAAAGACAAATATTGTATGTTATCACTTATATGTGAAATATAAAAATGTTTAACTTGCTAAAACAGAGTAATGGTATTCACCAGACCTAGGAGATGGGAGAACTGGGGATATTTAAAAAGTGCCATTAAAACTGGAAGATGGAAAAAGTTCTAGATATTTAATGTACAGTATCATGATTAAAACCATTAGTTTTGTAGTATGTACTTCAGAGTTGCTAAGAGACTAGGCCATAAATGTTTTCACCTCAAAAAAGAAATGATAATTGATACAGTAGAGGTGTTAACTAAAGCTGTGATGATAATCATATCACAGTATATAAATAGACCAAATCTACATGTTGTATACCTTAAACATACAGTGTTACATGTAAATTATATCTCATTAAAAATAAAATAAAGAGCAAAAGAACCATTTCCTCAAATTATCATTCCAACATTTTCTCCCACTGGTAGTATTGCACATATCTGAGCCACTGTTAAAATTTAACTAATCATCAGTTGTTTTTTTTTTTTCCTAAGGAATATGAACAAAAATAGTTTTGAAAGTTCTAGAACTACTGATACTTTTTAACCAGGATACAGATATTCTTCGAATATTTTTGTGAGCTGTCTTACAGACTTTGCTATACTAGGTGATCAACAAATATCAAGGACATTTTTGAAAGGCTGAGGGACTGCTCCTTATAATACTTTAAGAAGTAGCCCCACATCCCTGTATTCTACCAGTATTGTCATATAAATGATCTAATATGTGCAATATACAATAGCAATGGAAATATTCCCTTCCTGAGCAGAAAACTGAGGCATTTTGCAAGTAAATAAACCCCAATCTATGGCAACATTTCATTAGGTTCCCATCTAGAAGAGTCCACATTCTCTTTTAAAGTGAGAAGTGTTTATATATTAATATAAAAGAGTATCCTAACTGCTGATGCTGACTGCAGCCATGAAATTTGAAGACCTTTGTTCCTTGGAAGAAAAGCTATGACAAAACTAGACAGCATACTAAAAAACAGAGACATTACTTTGCCAACAAAGGTCTGTATAGTCAAGGCTATGGTTTTTCCTGTGGTCATGTATGGATGTGAGAGTTGGACTGTGAAGAAAGCTGAGCGCTGAAGAATTGATGCTTTTGAACTGTGGTGTTGGAGAAGACTCTTGAGAGTCCCTTGGACTGCAAGGAGATCAAATCAGTCAATCTTAAAGGAAATCAACTCTGCATATTCATTGGAAGGACTGATGCTGAAGCTGAAGCTCCAATACTTTGGCCACCTGCTACAAAGAGCTGACTCACTAGACAAGAGCTTGATACTGGGAGAGAAAGTTTGAAGAAAGGAGGAGAAGGGGACATACAGAAATGGATGGTATCACTACTCAATGGACATGAGTTTGAACTAGCGCTGGGAGACAGTGAAGGACAGAGAAGCCTGGCATCCTGTAGTCCATCGGGTTGCACAGAGTCAGGCACAACTGAAATGACTTAGCACAAATAGATGTAGAAAGGTTTATGTCATCTATGTTATACTTAGAACAGATGTAATCTTCAGTCTCCAAATTCTGCACAAATAACCTAATTGGTCCCAATCCCCAAAATGGTATATAATGAGTCAAGGCACAGTTTCCCTTTCCTGGGTACACTTCAGTACTGCAAGAAATAGGCAAAGGGAATTTTCAAGCATTGATCAGAAACTCCCAGGTACAAAGTCTGGGATGTATGCAGACTGTAGCAAAGGCATGAGCCACTTCGTTTAAACGCTATGTTTAGGCCATGTGTCAGCTGTGGTGTAGGAACTGGAAGACAGGTTCACCTAATATACCTCCACATTTCCTTTTCTCTGATCTGAGTTCTGAACAGTGACAAAGGAAGTCTGTATTCTCCAGAAAAATTGGTAACAAGGTGATATACTGGAGCCTGAGTGAACAAACCCATGGAACACAGCAGTTTCCTGATGCAGGAGTTCAAATACATCAGAAAAACATACAGATGCAAGGATTTACAACCAGAAAACAACCACTCAAGTGAGAGAACACATTAAACTCATTTTAGAGATACCAACTCTCAAAAAGGTTGACCGCACATAGATCCTTTCTGAATATGTTACTGGAAGAGAAGCAGCATATAAGGGAGTAAATCAAGAGAGAGAAAAGGATCGAGTTTAGAAAATAGTTAATCTCTGCCAGAAGTCTAGTGAATAAATGTCCTAGGGCCCAGTGTGATATGGAATTAAAATGTTCTTGATCACCATTATCATTAATCATTAGCACATAATGCCTAACATTTATTGTCCACTTATTATACTGAAGACACTGTTTTACATGTGTTAACTCATTAAATATCCACACCTTCCTATAAATATTGCTGAAGGTAAGGAGCTTGCCTTAGAAAACAACTAGTAGTTGGGGGAGCCAGGCCACCAATTCAGGCAGTCTGATTCCAGAAACCACATTCTTAGCAGCTCTGCTCCAGGCCCCTTCATCAGTATCATCCAGGAGCTGTCATATCATTTAAATACATCATAAATCACCTGGGTAAATAACTAACCCCAAGAAAAAGAAATAATAAATAAAATTAACTTACCTGAATTGGGATTAAAACTGAATATAATGTAACTCTGATTTGGCTAATCAGGAAAAAATAGTCATTATCTTGAAATAATTTGTTTGTCTAACTACACAAACAACTTATCCATGAGGGGGGCAGATGTTTTGTTGTTGTTTCTCTTTGTAGGATCAAGTCTCCGATAGCATACTTGTTTCTCCAGTATTTAAAGGTTCAACATTATGCAGCTTTCAGGCCTTGTCTGTGGGTCTGCATTATGAGTTTTTTTATCCTCAGTGACTAAATTAACTCACTTTTGTGCCTTCAAGAAGAGATTTATCTTATGATTTTTTAATGATAAATTTATATAATGTGTATAATAAAAACATTGCCTATAAATTAAACAGTTTTTTCCCTAGAGTCAATACAAAGCTGTAATTAATATGACATGTGAGTTTTATTTTTGGTGCTTTATTTTAATTTAAAGTTATTATCATGAAGGAAACAGTTAATTTTTAATCATTTGTTTATAATCTGGTATAATAGTTTGGTAAAATTATTTACCAAATAAAGTGGGCTTATGCAAATTTTCAAAATATGTCATTAGTACTAAATAAGAATGAGCAGCTAAGGAAATTGGGACAAGGATAAAAGTAAAAGTAGAAAAAAAGTTTTAAATGTATCACAAAAGTATTTAATTGTTAAATCTTAATTGTTGATCACAGAAATACAGCTCAAGTTGAGCTAATCGTGAGTTAAGAACACTGGAGTAGGTCAGAGATTAAAGAAAACCAGCATCATGAAACATCAAGATAAGGGCAATTCTAAAATCCTCAGCTAATAGATCATGGGATAGAAATATCTTAAGGACTATCTTGTCACTCATAGTTGTTGTTGTTTTTTATTGATTTTTTTTTTCTTACTGAAATAGTTTTTTTCACATGTTAGCAGAATGACTTTACCTGGCCAAGGGTTTACATTCTCAAAAATGCACAACCAGAAAGCAAAGGAGGTAAGCTAAATTAAAATAAAATTAGAGAAGACTGGAGTTCAAGTTGGGTCATGTACCCAATCATAAAACCATAAGTGTGACTGTAGGGGTAAAATACTAATGCTGGCTACTTTGGATCAGATACTTTGGCAATTTCTTTTGGGCATTTCCTATCCCTGAATCTAATTCCCTTGGTGACTTTTGGAGTTTCATCTGTGATAGCAGTAGACAATTCCATGCAAGTTTAGACTTATTCTGAAACTATCCCTCCTTGAGCAAAATCCAGATTATTTTCCTGCTTTCATTCTCAGGACCCTCCATGAAGTCACAGGAGCCATAAGAAGCCTCATGAGATAGGTGAGCCAATGTCCCAGGGAACTGCCCTCCATCAACAGAAAAGTAAGCCAATGTGTAAGTGCTCTAGCCATCATCAGGTAATTCTTAAAAGCCCTAGTTTCCCATGGAGGTAACCAGATTAATAGTACCCCTTTATGTAGATCTTTCCTTGATTCTTGCCACTCTTGTACTTTGGTTTCCTGATTATCTCCCAAACAAACTAGCCTTACCTAACCCTTACTTCAGACTCTGTTTCCAAGGGAACACAAACTAAGATGTCCATCACTTGGTCAACTGTTGTATCCAGGAAATTAGTTTTCTCTTGGTTCTTCTAGTTATAACCATAATTGAAAAAAAAAAAAAAAACAAAAACTTATTCCCCTTTATTCACCAACTGTAAGCTTGAATGTGGTTTCCATGTCTTCTCTTTTTGTACACATTCCTGAATGATGTCATTGTGGTCTCATGTCTTTAAAAATCATTTGTATTTGGGAATTCTTGCTTGTACTTCTGACTTTTGAATGCTTATTTGAAATCGCTTGGCAGTCTAGTAGGCATCTCAAATTTAGCAAGTCTAAAACCAAACTTTCAGTACCCTTTCTGAACCTGCCTTTTCCACAGTCCCCCCATCTCCATACATGGCAGTTACATTTTCCTAATTGTTCAGGCTCCAAAACTAATGTGATCCTTGAGATATTTTTCTTTTCTGAGACACTTGTTTCTTCTAAATTCCAGTAATCAATCAACAAAATTTCTAAATTTTACTCAAGATTCAAGCATATCTTGCTATCTTTATTTCTAGCAGCCTGAATATTTCCAGTGATATCCTAGATGACCTCCATTCTTCACCCCTGCTGTCCTAAAATCTATTTTCTACATAGTGCTGAGAATGATCCTTAGAAACATCAGTCAAATGTAATACTCTACTGCTCACCTTCCGACAATTTACTAAACTACTCAGAGGAAAAGCCAGTACTCATGATGACCTATTAAAATATTCCTTACCTGATTATTTTTCTTCTATTCCTGTCTCTACTTCACTTCATTCTAGCAAGACTGACCTCCTTGCTTTCCTTGAATAAGTCAAGCATGTTCCCCCAGATATCTACATAGTTCAAGCCTTCACTTCTTATGCACTTTCATCAAGTCACAGAATCAGAGATGCCTTTTGAGAATACCATGTGCAACAAACTTCCATATTCCTTTAACCTCTTTAGTAAATGTCGTTGCACTTGACATATATATTTGTTTGTTTATTGGCTTTCTTCTGTCTCCAAAATGTAAACTTTATGAAGGGAAGAGATACTCTGCTTGTTTATTTCTGTAGCTGCAAGACCTACAAGAGGGCTTGACAGGTAGAAGGCTCACACTCTGTATTTGTCGAACGAATGAGAGGAGATGGATAAAAGAAGATGAGAGTTACAGTTCAGTCTGTATCATTGAATTAAAGAGAAGGCAATGGCACCCTACTCCAGTACTCTTGTCTGGAAAATCCCAGGGATGGAGGAGCCTGGTAGGCTGCAGTCCATGGGGTCGCTAAGAGTCAGACACAACTGAACGACTTCACTTTCACTTTTCACTTTCATGTAGTGGAGAAGGAAATGGCAGCCCACTCCAGTGTACTTGCCTGGAGAATCCCAGGGACAGGGGAGCCTGGTGGGTTTCCATCTATAGGGTTGCACAGAGTCGGACGTGACTGAAGTGACTTAGCAGAGAGAAGAGGAGATTCTTCCAAATGGAATCTGGTATGAGTGATTTGGGTAATTAGTGGAAACCAGTATGATCAGGGCAGGGCAGTGCCCTGCTCTGGTGTATATTATAATCTTTTACTGTTACTAGAATTATAAACGTAACTAAGTTTTTTAACATGACTAAGGGACACATACACACAATATACAATGTTGATGTAAAAAATCAAATAAGAGCTTTATGAAAAGCACAGTTAATTTTGGGTTGAAAATGGAGAAAATGTTTTTCCCTGAGATCAAATAAAAGGATTATACAGTACAATGCGGAGAAGGCAATGGCACCCCACTCCAGTATTCTTGCCTGGAAAATCCCATGGATGGAGGAGCCTGGTAGGCTGCAGTCTATGGGGTCGTTGAGGTTCGGGCATGACTGAGCAACTTCCCTTTCACTTTTCACTTTCATGCATTGGAGAAGGAACCAGCAACCCACTCCAGTATTCTTGCCTGGAGAATCCCAGGGATGGGGGAGCCTGGTGGGCTGCCGTCTATGGGGTCGCACAGAGTCAGACACGACTGAAGCGACTTAGCAGCAGTAGCAGCAGCACAGTTTAATGAGAGTAAACAGCAATAATAATTATGATAGTATATACATCAAAATGCAATGTTTCCATGTGATTTAAATTTTGATAGATTTTTAAAAAATAAATGTGTCCCTTATAATTCATCTGAATTAAAAATTGATCATTGATAGAGGACTTTAGGGAGAAAACCTAGTGGCTAATCCCACTGAATATACTGAAGAAACTATTATAACTTTCAAAAACTGTACTTTAAAAATAAATATTCTTTTATAATATCTTCATATTCTCTACATCAAAATGCTGCAATCAACCCATTGGATCATTATGAAAACTGGATTAAAATCCATCCATCTTTTTTTTATTACAATTCAGCAGTATTTCTCAAATCAAACAAAATTTAATAAATTTTTGTAGGACTTAATAAAAGAACAGAAGATTTATATATCTAATAAAAATTTCATTCAGTTCCAATAGTTTTATTTAATTTGTTTCTATATGTCTTCTTATCACCTATTAGACATCACTTTGCTTCTCAAAATTCAAAGGATAAAAATCACTCCTAAAATAATTTTTATGCCATTCCATATGTTTGTTTTTTTAAATGTTGTTTCAAGTAGTTTGAACAATCAGAAGGCATTTGGTGAAAGTCTTCTTGCTTGCTGAACTTCAGGACAATTTTGTGATTTTAGTAGTCTTTTCTCCATAACTCACGAAGGGTTTTCTCTAAATAGTTTCAGAGAATGAAGAAATAATTATATTTAAGCATCTTAAAATGTGTTTGAAATTCATTTTTGCAGCTAAAAAGTGGGATTCAAGCCTTAGTCCTTTTTGTTTTTAAAGGCAAAGAGGCTACTTTATGATGAATATTTCACAGCGTGTCAGATTATGTTGTAATATTTCTTTTCTCAAGAAGAAATAAGTGCAGCTCTCATTTAAAAATGATTTTGAGTATTTATAGCTCATTCATTAAGAATTAGAACGGATTAAAACAGAATCTATGAGGTTAACTCTTTGTAGGCATAACTGGAATGTGCTTACTCTGAATATAAGCTTATGAAGATTTGAATAATGGAGATTGTGTTGCTCCATGAAGATAATATTAGATGACAATGATAATATAGATTTCTCCCAATGAAGTATGCGTTTACATCAAGGACCAGAAGAGAGGTTTAGAAGTAGATAAGGCACACAAATGAGAAGTCAGTTCTGGCATAAGCTTTCCTGAGTCACATAGGTATATACTCCACTTATTAAGAGCTTTGCAACAACTACCTCTTTAGTCCCTTTTCCCATTTAACTGGTTATTTGATCTTGAGCAAAATATTTGATTTTTTGGGAGCCTCGGTTTTCTTTCTTATAAAATACCAAGAACTTCCACCAAGAATATTGTTCAGGTAATGCATATGATGTTTTCCTACTGGTACCTAATCTCTAAAATATTATATTAAATGTAAAGTATTGTCAGTACAAATGCTTGCCATATATTCCGTGCTTAAATTATCATTTTGGTCTGTCTCCCCTATTGCAATAGCCTAAAATAAAGTCTTTCTTACCTATTCAGCCTTGCCCAGTGGAAACTTTGCTCTGAGAAGCCTAAGTATGCACTGTGGGGAAAAAATAAAGCAGGGTCTAGGGTACTAGCGCTGTGAGGAGTACTGTTGGGAAGGGTGAACCTTTGTAATTGTAAACAGCAATGGCCCTGCATGGCCACAGCTAATGACATAGGGCATCATTTACCATTTTAAGGACTTCTGATTTTATCCCAATATAGAAAAAAGGGGAGCCATTTTGAGGAGGATTTTGAACAGGAGCAGGTGATGGTCTAACATGTTTTCAAAAAGTCATTGCTATTTAAAAATCAACATTCAGAGACAAAGGAAGAAGCAGGGATATGAGTTAGATGCTTATTGCAATCATTTAGGAAAGAGAGAAAGAGAAGGTGAGAGAGAGAGAGGTGTTTTTGAACAAGAGTAGAAGTGGTTGGATTTGGATGTATTTTAAATATATTTTTTTAGGTAGAGTCAATAGCATCTTAACATTGGGTTATGAGAATAAGATAAATGTCAAGGATAGATGAAGTATTGTTGTTTTATTTGGTTCTTGTTGTTCAGTTGGTTTTGGTGTTTTATTTTTGAGTATTTTGTGAAAGTTAATGGGGAAGAGGATATGCCTTAGGTAAAATAATCTTTCCCTTGCGGTTATTACAAGCATCTTCAAGCAGAGGAAGATTGAAATCCACATTCAACTGAGAAAAGGCTGGGCTGCTTCAGTGGGAAAGAGAGGGTCAGGAAAGCTTAGCAGTTCAAGGTTATCATTTCTATCCTAGTAAAACTACATATTACTATTCCAAGTCTTATGATTTCATTACTCCTAATCATTGCCCCAATATTCACGAAAGAAGCATGTCATTTAATTTTGTGCAAACTGTACCTTAAAATACAGGTCTGACTTTTAGCTATACACTTATTGTGGCTACCAGAAGTTAGAGATTAAAGTTTTCATAGAATTCTTCCAGTTCTCTGACATAATATTAACAGTTTAAACCCCTTGGTTTCTTGTTTTCTCTTTTTAAAAAAACTCTCTACTGTAGTTAATGGCAGCCATCACACCTCACAGTCCTTACCATCAGAATTCCTACAATAATAGTTGAATTCTGGGACCACTTGCTTTCCTAAAGACTTGATTCTAATAGATATTCTATCCAAATTTCTTGTGGTGATAATTTATGTGATGACACCACATGTAAGAGACTACCAGAATCCTATTTTCCATTGGCAAAGAGCTCAGCCAAAACTGATCTTTGTTTCAAGGTCAAAGACAGAAGCAAATCAATACTACGCCTGGAAGACTCTTCCTACCACAAATTATAGTAGTTAGGGCCCAGTTAAGAAATACTGTTGCTGCTGCTGCTGCTAAGCTGCTTCAGTCGTGTCTGACTCTGTGCGACCCCATAGACGGCAGCCTAGCAGGCTCTCCCATCCCTGGGATTCTCCAGGCAAGAACACTGGAGTGGGTTGCCATTTCCTTCTCCAATGCATGAAAGTGAAAAGTGAAAGTGAAGTCACTCAGTCATGTCCGACTCTTCGCAGCGCCACGGACTGCAGCCTACCAGGCTCCTCCGTCCATGGGATTTTCCAGGCAAGAGTAATGGAGTGGGTTGCCACTGCCTTCTCTGTAAGAAATACTAGGTATCTCAAAAATAGATATTCCATGTATAAAATTTTTGTTGCAGAGTGTTAGCAAGCTGAAAGAGCAAAAGGGATGCTGAATACATAGAGAGAACTTCATGAAACATCTACCACCCCAAGGACACAACAGAATCTGCTTGACTAGAACCTGGGACTCAAGGGACCTGCAGGGATAGTGCTTGGCTCTTTAGGGAAAACCAGGCAGCTGATGCTCAAACATTGAAGAGATGTGACCCATAGATGTTCACTGGGAGGCTATGTCAGACTCTAGGAGAAGAGGGATGAGCAAGGCTTTGCTCTGATTAACAAAGAGGTACCATGAAAGGTAAGACTGCTATAAGCTGGCTGATGAAATGATTATGCTGCTGCTGCTGCTGCTAAGTCGCTTCAGTCGTGTCTGACTCTGTGCAACCTCAGAGACGGCAGCCCACCAGGCTCCGCTGTCCCTGGGATTCTCCAGGCAAGGAAATGATTCTGATGGGAACTTAAAAACAGGAAGGAGTGTCTTCCTTAGGAGTACTGCCATCATTCCATTTTCCAATTTCCTTTGTGAACATTCCATTGATAGAACCTAAGGAAGCACATGTGTATGTTTGGCCTTCTTTTGGTGTAAAAGTTCAAGAAATATACTTTACAGAGCTCTTGTTTCAGCATCACAAAGCAGAGGATAGGTGAATTTCCAGCACTCACATATTAACTCATTTTACCAACACAACTGACAGCAGGCTAGCATGATCTCTTTTGATAGATAAGGAGACTAAAGCAAAAGGAAATTAAGATCCCTAGCTCAAATTTACACAGCTGGTGAATACAATGTTGATATTTGATACTGAGCATTATATGTTGGAATGGCAATACTAAAATAATGTTAAAATACATACAATTTTTGGCTTATGGTAGAAAACTATTTTGGTTTAGTTAGATGTTTTATACCAACATCAGTATCCTTGTTTTGACAAAGTTACCATCGTTATATGAGATATTATACTGGGAGAGTTATTAAAAGGAATATGAGAACTCTGTATTATTTTTGTAATTTCTTAGATGTCTTAATGGGGAGGCAATGGCACCCCACTCCAGTACTCTTGCATACAAAATCCCATGGACGGAGGAGCCTGGTAGGCTGCAGACCATGGGGTCGCTAAGAGTCGGAAACGACTGAGCGACTTCACTTTCACTTTCACTTTCATGCATTGGAGAAGGATGTAGCAACCCACTCGTGTTCTTGCCTGGAGAATCCCAAGGACGGGGGAGCCTGGTGGGCTGCCATCTATAGGGTCGCACAAAGTTGGACACGACTGAAGCGACTTAGCAGCAGCAGCAGCAGCAGCAGAAGTCTTAAACTTTCAAATAGGAGGTTATTTTTTAAATGTAACGAAAAATCTTAAACAGGGGTTTTAAATGGATTCGAAATTTGGGGTTTCCCTGGTGGTTCAGAGGTTAAAGTGTCTGCTTCCATTGAGGGAGACCCGGGTTGATCCCTGGGTCGGGAAGATCCCTTGGAGAAGGAAATGGTAACCCACTCCAGTATTCTTGCCTGGAGAATCCCATGGATGGAAAAGCCTAGAAGTCCATGGGGTCGCAGAGTCGGACACGACTGAGTGACTTCACTTCACTTCACTGGTGACCGAGTTGGTAAAGAATCCACCTGCAATGCAGGGTTGGGAAGATACTCTGGAGAAAGAAATGGCAACCCATTCTAGTATTCTTGCCTGGGAAATCCCATGCACAGAGGAGCCTGGTGGGTTACAGTCCAAGGTATCACAAGAGTCTGAGACAACTTAGCAACTAAACTTCCACCACCAGTATGAGATTGCATTAGATAAGTATGTATAGGTGAAAAATTGTCATGCTAAAATGATTAAGCCACTGAGTGAAAACACAGTAGTAGCTACTCTTGAACATTTAATATTCAAAGCCCAGTTTTTAGGTTTTACCAAAATTTATAAATCTTACAACAACTCTGGCTGTTATTGCTACCCCATTTCATTGATGAATAATCTGAGGTTCAAAAAGATTTCTCGCTGGAAAACATCAAAACCAAAGCCTATTCCATTTCCATTGCAAACAGTTGACTTTCATAGAATTTTAATGTGCTTTGACTGAAAAGGTCATCCTGTCTAGCTTACTACTCAGCGACATTGCCAAATGTGACTTTCTGTACTATTTCACCCTCCTCATCTGGAAAACAGAAGTTAAATATTACACAACATTCACCTTGTTCCTTGTAATGAATTTATGTTATACTTGACTTGCAGATTAATAACTGGAATGAGCCAAAAATGAACAGTTGCTTAACAAGCCTGGGATCTCAGAAGTTCTTGGAGCATGTCTTTGTAGACTCTCCTCTCCCATAGCTATAAATAAATAAAACCTTTAGGAGAAATATATACCTTCTGCTCAGTACTGTAATTTCTATGCTTAAGTATCTGTCAAAATGTCTTTATAAAGAATGTCATTTTAATTGACCTATAATCAATTATGTTATTAAACTGCTCATCTGACAAATTAACTATCACTAGCATTATATACTTATTTGCTTAACAAATATAATACATTGTCTCCCTTGTTATCTGTGTAGAGATACAACCTTATTTATAGGCTATCTAAAAGGTCAAGTGATAATTTAGTGTCAAAGCAAATTATTTATATGATAACACTGAATTTAGGGCTTAATCAGTTTTTTTTTGGCTTAATCAATTTTTTTCAGGTGATTTTTCTCAATGACCGGAAGGTTCATCTATTAAAACAAAATTAAACTCCATATAAATCAATTTCTTTTCCAGTATTTTTACCACTGATGGTTGATTTTCAAAGTATAAAGTGAATCTGATCTGAAAATTTATAGTTAGTGTCTCCTACTTATTATATTTAATTCCAAAATTACAAGGGAGGGGAATTCTCTAAGATTTTATCATCACTCAGCTGAAAATGGGAAATAACCCATTTGCCAGTGCAGGAGACATAAGAGACACAGGTTTGATCCCTGGGTTGGGAAGGTGGGCATGGCAACCCAGTTCAGTATTCTTGCCTGGAGAATCTCCACGGACAGAGGAGCCTGGTGGACTATAGCCCGCAGGGTCACAAAGAATCGCACAGGACTGAAGCGGCTTAGCACACATGTATACATGTACTAGGTACTACTTCATGGTAGTATGCTCAGAAATGTGTGACATACTCACTCGTCATACCCATTGCATAATTTATGTTGCGTAACATCTGCATGTTTGATAATATGACATCTGTTACAAATCTGTATTGGTTTCTGAAGTTTCCAGGAGTGATTGCTCTATGATGGTACTAAGAGACATAATGTCCCTTCAGAGAATCATAATTAGTACCTGCTCAACAATCCACAGTTAGAGGCAAGGAAGCCAAAGTTTACTAAAGATGAATGGTAGCATTAAGCTAAAGAAAAGAAACCTTATGAGATATTGTGTGTAAGGAGGGTATTTAAATATGAAAAATACTTGAGCTTGTTCTTATGCCAAAGTCAAGTTGGAGTAGAGAGTTTGAAGACAGGGAGGAGTGGATAAGATTTAGACAAACCTGAATATGACTTCTGTACTTACTCATCTAACTTTTCTAAGCTTTGGTTTCTTTATCTTTAAAGTGGAAATATTAATTTCACCTGCACATGGGATTCTCCTGAGTATTAATTGAGATATGGTATGTAAAGTACTTAAGGGCTTCCCTTCTAGCTGAGCTGTAAAGGATCCACCTTCAATGCAGGAGGTGGGTTTTTTTCCCTGGGTCAGAAAGATCCCCTGGAGGATGAAATGGCAACCCTCTCTAGCATTCTTGCTGGGAAATACCCATGGAACAGAGGGGCCGGGAGGGTTATAGTCCATTGGGTCGCAAAGAGTCAGATACGACTGAGTGACTGATGCATGTAAAGTGCTTAGCATAGTACGTATTCAATAAATTACTAGTCTGTGCAATTCTTTCTTTACTGGTATAGAAGTTAAGAACACAGACTCTGGACTCAGGCTGTCTGGATCAAATTCCTGGTCTTCCACTTACTAGCTTTACTACCTTTGGGAAAATTGCTTAAACTTTCTATGCCTTAATTTCCTCATCTATAAACAAACTATCTAATTTATTTAATTTATCTCTGAAGGTTCGATAAATTAATGCATGTGAATTACTTGAAAGAGTTTGTTACATGTTAAGGAAAGGTAGGATTTTGTCACCTGTATTTTTCCACCTCTACTACTGCTGCTGCTACCAGCAGCATCATGAGAGTCAAGTTTTTGAAGAGAATAGTTGTATTTATCTTCTCATCGTTCACATCATCTCTCAACCCACTGCTATATGGCGTTAGCATCTCTCATCCCACACTTTCTTGCTCAGTATTAGGATCATTTTTCATCCTCCATTTGTAAAACCCAGTGGCTTCTTTTCACTTTTTATTTAAATTCTGTGACAGCTCTCCTCCTTATTAATTCCTTCTTCCCTTTTTATAATCCCACTCCTGGGTTTCTCTACATTTCTGACTTTCTCTCCTACATTGTAATGTGTCAGTTCTACACTCACTCTCTTTCCTGTGTGCAATATTCTTAATAGTCAAGAACTATTTCATCTGTCTTTTCTTTGTCTTCACTTTGATGTTCCATCAATGCTTGAGGCCTCATCATTGAATACACAAATAAACACTGCCAGCCCACATTTCTCTCTCTCTGGTCCCACCATAAATGTTAGAGCCTCAGAGATGCCGCTCATATTTTCCAGATGCATTGGGCCTCATGATTCCACAATTTATAATTATTTTTTAAAATTGTAGCTCTTTTCTCAAATTATATGGTCACTATTGTATCTTTACCACTAGCATGTTAGGTATACAGAGTTCCAAGTCCATTGAATTCACCAGTGTGTCACAATGCTTTTTTAGTGTTCTAGGCACATTTCTGACATTCAGTTATGTTTGTTAACTGATTGTTGAACAGAACCTTGACTTCCATAACTGAATATCTACAACCATTTGCAAACAGCTACCTGAAGGTAGCAAAGACCTAAAAGGCATAAATCCAGATCAAATATTACATACCTTTTCTGATCTTTGTATGCTCCCATGGACTCATTGCTTATGTAATTATTTGGTGCAATAAATTCCCTTTGCAACTTCTCCAAGAAATTCTCTTGAAAATATAATTTAAATGATAATTTTAGAGTAAACCTAATTCCCCACTGGGTGAATAAGTGATTGCTCCTGGTGATTTTTACTTTATATGTAGCTTGATGTATTGAAATAATTTCCCTTTGCTGTGAGTAATTCTTTTATAAACATTAATATATTACTCATAGATGGGAAGAACTGTATATATTTAACATATTTTTGTGTGTGTGTCAAGGAACTGTACAAAAGGAGATTCATATATTTTGACAATCATGATAATGAAAACAGTGAAATTTCTGTTTCGAGCAGTACTGTGAGCTCTTCCACCTCCCTGTCTTCTCTGGTAAGGTCATGACTCATTCCCAGGTCATCTGTCTGAAAGATAAGGTTCCAAGTCATCTATCAATAGAACAAGGCCTTCAACTTCTGAAACATTAGCTGGGAACTGAATTGTTCCTCATTTTTCTTTACAACCTTGAAATATGCCCCAAATAGGGGTTGAAGAAAAAATTCCATTGTCTCACTTGAAATATCTTTGTGCTATCCGTCCTTTGCTATATAATTTGCTTTAACATTACTCTTACGAACATTTATAATTTTGCTTACTCTAACTTTGTAGCTTTTATTAAAGACATATCCTTTCCTAAGAGTCCATATTGCTCTTTCAAAGAGAAAATTCATTTTTATCATCATCATTGTCATCTTTGTTAAATGGTAAAGGAGTCTCCTTTGAATGGTTCTCTGCTATGCATTCAAAATATGTAGAATATATACTTTCCCTGTCATAAAAGAGTAATATGCTATTTTCAATAAAGGAATTATTCCTAGTACAGCCAGGAATTTCAATACTCCAAGCTATATGTGAGGAAAAATCAGCATTGTCTATCATTCATTCGATCTTCCAATGGGAAATTCAGTTCATTCAAAATATATATTATTTATACTGTATTTACAAGGAATTTTCTTGCACCAAAATAATTGAACAAACATCAAACTGAGAAAAGGTATTTAATCACAATGACAGTTACTTTTAGAAATATAAAACAGAAGGACCATAAAATAAATAAAATCTTCAGTTTTTTGGAAGATAAGCTTCTCTGGTTCATAAAATTCAAACAACACATTCTCACCAAAGTGGTATGAAGTTAGAAATTAGACTGTGCGTATCATAGTAGGGAATGATTTTGTATAATTTCCATAGTTTTATACTTAGTCTTGGTTACTTTGATTTTAAAATGCATATATTGATTTGGACGACTATATTTTATTTGTTTCTTTATGATACTGTGTGTACCTGATGTTTGTTGCTATGTCACTTCAACTTGTTTTAGTCTGAAATGTGTTTTGATCTAGCTTAAAAAGAAATTCAGTTTAATTCATTTAGTATGTATGTGTGCTCAGCACTCAGTCATGTCCAACTCTTTGCTAGCCCATGGATTGTAACCCACCAGGCTTCTCTGTCCATGGAATTTTCCAGACAAAAATACTAGAATGGGTTGCAATTTCCTCCTTCAGGGGATTTTCCCAACCCAGGGGTCCAATCCATGTCTCTTGAGTCTCTTGCACTGACAGGCAGATTCTTTACCACTGAGCCAACTGGGAAGCCCACATTGTTTCAAATCATGGTATTAAGAATAAATAGAATTAAGCCTTAAAGTTTTCATATTTGTATTGATTGCTTTTAAATTTTCTCACAAAAACCCAGAGTTGTGTTCCTTCACTCTGCCTGGTCTCTCTCAGGATTCTCCTTCCTGCCAAGATCAGCATGCTTTCTGGATGCTATTAGTTTGCAAAGCTAGGGCAAACTATATATATTTTAAAAATAAAAATAGGTTTGAACTTGTTCATATTCATCTGCTGTTCTCAAGATGAAAATACCCAGGAAAGAAATTTGGAACTGCATAAGACTTATTTTTTTTTTTTAATTTAAGGAAATTATTATGTTTAATGAAAGCATGTCAGTTCAATTTTGCACCAGAGGAGAGAACCAGTAAGCTTTAGATGATTATATCTTGGTAGATGCATGAAATCTTTATTGTCTTTTTTTTTCTTTCTATTTTTTACCCATAAGTCATATATAAGCTTAATTAAATGTAAAGCAACACCATGAAAAATATGTCATTTTAATTTAACAGTATATCAATTTAATATATTTTTAATCTGTCCTGAAAATTTACAAAACTTTTGTTGGTAGTTCTATCTAGGAAGTACATCCCATTTCCAGTTCTTCGGTAAACACATGTCTCCCTCAGAATCACATGGTATGTGATGAGGGGAGATGAAAATGTATAAAATGGTTGGAAAGACACTTCCAAAACCAAACGTAACAACAAGCCAGGAGCAGTGCTTAAATTATCTATTATCAGAATTATTCTTGTTTCTAGTTGAATTTTATTTTTGATTGGCACTGGGAGTCCATGTAAAAGATGAACCTTCTCTTCAACAAGGTCTGAGCCCAAATCCAGATTCTGCTTCTTCTAAATTGTGTGCACTGGGCAAGAGGCTTCTCTCAGAGGGGGTGTCTAAGTCAGTAAAATGGAATCATCTGGCACAAGTAGGTGCAAAAAAGATGTTCTTTCTGTTTTTTTTTTTCTCACAGATGTTTAAATANTTCTCTTCAACAAGGTCTGAGCCCAAATCCAGATTCTGCTTCTTCTAAATTGTGTGCACTGGGCAAGAGGCTTCTCTCAGAGGGGGTGTCTAAGTCAGTAAAATGGAATCATCTGGCACAAGTAGGTGCAAAAAAGATGTTCTTTCTGTTTTTTTTTTTCTCACAGATGTTTAAATATGTACTGAACAACTACTTTGAGGGGGGAAAGGCCCATGATCTCCTCTATTTGTATCTTAATAGCGATAGTTTTTGCCAAACTCAGAAAACAATCAGGAAAATGAGTCCGGAAGGTAGCTACTGAGGCACTGGAATAGTGGGATTACAGTGATTATGACAAACACCTCATCCACTTGGTGTTTCCTTCTAGTTGTTTGTGCCCTTTTAAAACCACTCACAGAGCTAGAACAAATAATCTCACAATTTGTATGGAAATACAAAAAAAACCTCAAGTAGCCAAAGCAATCTTGAGAAAGAAGAATGGAANTATTAAAAAGCAGAGACATTGCTTTGTCAACAAAAGTCCATCTAGTCAAGGCTATGGTTTTTCCTGTGGTCATATATGGATGTGAGAGTTGGACTGTGAAGAAAGCTGAGCACCGAAGAATTGATGCTTTTGAACTGTGGTGTTGGAGAAGACTCCTGAGGGTCCCTTGAACTGCAAGGAGATCCAACCAGTCCATCCTAAAAGAGATCAGTCCTGGGTGTTCACTGGTAGGATTGATGTTGAAGCTGAAACTCCAGTACTTGGAGTTTCGCCACCTGATGCGAAGCACTCACTCATTTGAAAAGACCCTGATGCTGGGAAAGATTGAGGGCGAGAGGAAAAGGGGACGCCAGAGGATGGGATGAGATAGTTGGATGGCATCACTGACTCAGTGGACATGGGTTTGGGCGGACTCCCGTAGTTGGTGATGGATAGTGAAGCCTGACATGGTGTGGTTCATGGGGTCTCAAAGAGTCAGACACGACTGAATGACTGAACTGAACTGATGCTAAGTCACAGGCTTCCCTAATAGTTCAGTTGGTAAAGAATCCCCCTGCAATGCAGGAGACTCTGGTTTGATTCCTGGATTGGAAAGATCTGCTGGAAGAGGGATAGACTTCCCACTCCAGTATTCTTGAGCTTCCCTGGTGGCTCAGCTGGTAAAGAATCTGCTTGCAATGTGGGAGTCCAGTGTTCAATCCCTGGGTTGGGAAGATCCCCTGGAGAAGGGAAAGGCTACTCACTCCAGTGTTTTGACCTAGAGAATTCCATGGACTATACAGTCCATGGGGGTAACAAAAGGTTGAACACAACTGAGCCACTTTCACTTTCATTTTCATGCTAAGTCACTTCAGTTGCATCTGACTGCAACCCTGTCGATTGTAGCCCACGAGGGTCCTCTCTCCTTGGGGATTCTCCAGACAAGATTACTGGGGTGGGTTGCCATGCCCTCCTCCAGGGGAATCTTCCCAACCCAGGGACTGAACCTACATCTCTTGTGACTCCTACATTGCAGCAGATTCTCTACCACTGAGACACCAGGGAAGTCCACACTTATGTTTACCCAGTTTTTCAAAGGATATGATTTAGGATACAAATGAACAGGCAGATGAAGAGATACATACAGCAAAACCTGGGAGGGTCCCAAGGACAGGAATATCGAACTCCATGGGAGTTCTCCACACTCCACGACAGGAATATCGAACTCCACACTTTCAGTGTGTCACTCTCCCAGCATGTGAATATGATCACTAATCTGCAAGCCCTCTAAATCCTGCTCTATTGGGATTTTATGGAGACTTCCTCATATGGGGGCTTTAGTCACTAAGTTGTATCTAACTCTTTGCAACCCCAAGGACTGTAGCTCACCAGGCTTCTCTGGGCCACCAGCGAAGCACCTTCCTCACATAGACACAGTCAATTATTAATTCCAGTCAGTCCCATTCCCTTCTTTGGACGATTTGTAATAGACTGAAAATTCTGAGCTTTAAATCATGACTTGGTCTTCCTGGCGATCAGCTCCCACCCAGGAGCCATTAAGCAGCTGACCCAAAGTCACCTCATTAGAACAAAAGATGCTCCTAGTGCTCTTATCATTTAGGAATTTACAGAGGTTTAAGAACCCTATGTCAGAGACAGGATCAAATATTAGAACAAGAGATGCTCCCTAGTGCTTTTATCACTTAGGAATGTATTAGGATTCTAGGAGCTATGTGCTTTAGGAAAGCCCATTATTTCACAGGTACTGATTATCCTATTTTTCTGGATATACATTTAATAACCATTAAACGTGTGTTCTTAATGGCCAGTAGTAAGATTTAGGAGAAAGATGTTCAGTTCAGTTCAGTCGCTCAATCATGTCCGACTCTTTGTGACCCCATGAATCACAGCACACCAGGTCTCCCTGTCCATCACCAACTCCCTGAGTTCACTCAGACTCACTGCCATCGAGTCAGTGATGCCATCCAGCCATCTCATCCTTTGCTGTCCCCTTCTCCTCCTGCCCCCAATCCCTCCCAGCATCAGAGTCTTTTCCAATGAGTCAACTCTTCACATGAGGTGGCCAAAATACTGGAGTTTCAGCTTTAGCATCATTCCTTCCAAAGAAATCCCAGGGCCGATCTCCTTCAGAATGGATTGGTTGGACCTCCTTGCAGTCCAAGGGACTCTCAAGAGTCTTCTCCGTATACTGATTATTAATTTAACTTAGAAAGAAAGCAAGAAATAAAAATAAATTCCAAGAAAAACAAACAAGTTTGACTAAAAGAGAAATAATCCAAAGAAAGTGTTGTTCCATATTCAATCACCAAGCATCACTCTTTTTCCCCCCCATTTTTTTCTGTGTTGGAATCCTTATCTATTTTGCTCCATTTTGTCTCTGTGATTTTAATATTTCCTTGCTTGGTTAAAGGCAGACTTTTCTGTTTCTTTTCAGGATGTAAATATTTCTCAAAAATAAATAAATAAGTAAAATATAAGAAAAAATACACCTACATTTCTTCAAGTGAAAGTTTGAAGGATAGCAATTCTACTTAAACTGATGCTTTGCTTCCTTCATTGTCTGGTTCGTTCCTAGGAAAAAGAAAAAGGGAGAGGTTATAAATAAAATGTACAGCAAAGAAATCAGCTAACTGAGGAACAAATTCCCAAGATGATGTACAAGGTGAGTTTCTGAACATTGAACAACTTCAAAAGTAATTTTGATAGTTTCCATGCCAAGAGAAAGGACATTTTGCATTACATGTCATTTTTATCACTCTTACTTCTGCTCCTGGAGCTGTCAAGACTATTAGATGGATGTATTTATTAATGCATAAGAGGAGATTGCCATATGGTTCCACTGAGCCATGCAAATGACTAGAGGATATTTTCAGTAGTAATTATGTCTTGATTGAACATGTGTGTCCTAAACTTGAAAAGCAGCATGTGAACAAAAGAGGCACAAAAACTGCAGGATAAAAGTAGGATAGGAATTTGTGGAGTTGAGGGTGGCAGGGAAATGAAAAAGTAAAAAACCAGAAGATATAACTGGCAGGCAATAAGTCCAAAGGTCAAGGGGTTGAAGAAAATCATAACTGACCAAGAAACATTTTAAAAAGTGAGGAAATAGAGATAGATGTAAAGACAAATACATAGAAAGATCAGCACTTAATCAGGACAAATTTGAAGCCATATTCAAAACAGAGGGTTATAAAGGCAGAATGGAGTGAAAAATGAAAAAAAAAAAACAACACAAAAACAAGACTAAAAAGTAAAGCCAAGAAGCATTAAGTGAAAGCAAAATTAAATTGTATCATTGAAATGTAGCGAAACAAAGATGTCAGCACAAAGATGGGATAAAAATGATATGCAGTGGAAAAGGAAAGAAAATACAAATGACAAATTATTTCCACTTGTAGTAAGATGGTAGAGAAAACAAGTATGGATTCGCTATGCAGTTCAACAAATAAAGTGAGGAATACCACTTTTATTAACCAATTTTGATGTTCAGGAAAATCTGAAAAGGCAAAGATAAAAGCTACAGTTATTAGAATAGTAAAGAAACAGAAAGAAAACAAATATAACTCCTGGTTAGCTTTTATTACATGGGAAAAAGAGCAATTAAATGAAAACAATTCCACATAGTAAGGGAAATAGAAATGTATAATGGGAGAACAAGAAGATGACCGAACTTTGAAGCCTCATGATTAGAAACAAATATTTAGGAAATTGTTGATTTTCAGGAAATACTTGTATAATTGTGTTCTTAGGAGATTTTAAATAAATATCACCTCAGAAAAGCAAGGCAAAATCAGCAGTTTCAGGATAGGAAAGGGGATTGTGATTCTGAGGGTGGGAAAATAGAGAAAAGTCCAATGGAATAGTAAATATTCAATAGAGAAAATCACCTAAAGAGGAGAACAAGGAACTTAAACAGCTGAGAGAGGCATTTTTAAAATGAATGCAATAGGCCACAAAGGTATTATGTACTTATTGTGCAGTCCAAAGACAAAGTATATATAAGGTACACATAATTTGGTTACAGCTGGTTTACAATGTTTCATCTCAATAACTCTCTGAGTGGCAGAAAGCTGAAGATGCTATTCTTTGGGGATATTCTAATGAGGCATAGTAAAGTAAAGAGATGGAGGTTTACAATCACATCTGATTTGACCCTGCCACACAGATTTGAGATGAGGGAGGATGGCTCAGCACATAAATGGAAAGAAAAACAAGAGGATGTGGCAGAGAAAATAGCAATTAGGCACATGGAAGCTCAGGGAGAAGGAGGGAGATGACACTTCAGTAGTCGGCAATTTTGTATCCCGGCCACTAAGTACTGGCTACAATCTTCCATTGAAATTCTGCCCTGCACCACTTTCTTCATTGCAAGCAAAGCCATTCATCAGTTCTTTCATGCTGGTTCAATTAAATCCTATAGCGCTCGGAGGCAATGTAGCATCAGCTCCGGTGAAGAATTTCAATTTCGTAAACAGGCCTGTAAATATGCTACTGTGGATAAATTGGCCATCAGGGTGATAGAGAGTAGCAAATGAAAATGTGTGATTACAGCTAGTTTTAGTGTGCTAGAAAGCTGCTGAGCCATTACTGTGAGCAAGACAATGTTTTTTTCCTCTGCTTATCTAGCGGTTTTGCTCTTTCCATATTAGCTATCTCTAGGCAAATACTCTTTGTCTGATTGATATTTCTCACTTAGTTACTTTCACAATAACACTGATCTAGATTTTTGAGAACTAAAATCTTACCCCTCAAATCCACTTTTCACTAACTCATCCTTCTAGGCCTTTCAGTCTTAGGGTTGCAGGAATATATACTGGTTTTCTGTTTGTGTTTTTTTGGTTTTTTTAGAGGTCAACACAATTTATTAACAACCAGCCAATTCCATTGTCCTTATATTCACTGTTCTATCATATTTTCCAAAAGCTTGAACTGTTGTATGATCCAAGACAGTTTGGTTTCCAAGTCATCACCTCATTGTTAGGGCAACAGTGAGTGACTAGGTCTCAAAACCCCATTTTCTCATCTTTTTTCTCTGCCCATTTGTTAAAAATTATTTTTTTTTTAATTTTTACAATGTTGTGGTTTCTGCAATACAGATTAACTGCAAAATGAAGGCTGCTCACCTATTTTCACATTTATTCCCTTGTTTTTATGATTTAATGAGGCTTGCACAACCTACTTTATACTGTTGAGGGAAAATATGACAAAATTTTTAGATAAAATGCATTATAGACAGAAGTTGAAGCTGCCTTCAAAGCAACTGATATCTTAAAAATGATAATATTGTCTTAAAGGAAAAAAGTTATATTTTATTTTGTCAAAATCTCTTTATCATGCTAGTGCTCAGAAACATTTGCAGAAATAATTGCTTTGGTATTGATAGAGAGAGAAAAAAAACTTTTTTCATAATATTGTTGGTCAGTTCAGTTCAGTCACTCAGTTGTGTCCAACTATTTGTGACCCCATGGACTGCAGAAAACCAGCCTTCCCTGTCCATCACCAACTCCCAGAGATTACTCAAACTCATGTCCATAGAGTCGTTGATGCTATCCAACCATCTCCTCCTCGGCTGTCCCTTTCTCCTCCTGCCTTCAGTCTTTCCCAGCATCAGGGTCTTTTCCAATGTGTTGGCTCTTCACATCATGTCGCCAAAGTACTGGAGCTTCAGCATCAATGATTCCAATGAATATACAGGGTTGATTCCCTTTAGGACTGACTCCTTTGATATTACTAACTACAAATACCGAACTTTAGATTTTCTCTTGCACAGATTTTTCCCAATATAAAATTCATACGAAAGTGTATTTTAAGTTGAATAGTGAAAGTAGAAGCTATAAACCAGAAGATCTCCGTAAACATCCATAGGCTTTCATTAGGAATCTGTCCTGTTGCTACTTTATTTAATATTAGAAATTACAATCCTGTTCATCTTAAAACTTCATATGTTCACATTGCATTGTACTTTCAGTTGTATTCCAAGAAATGAGTAGAGAAAAATCAACTCTACAGCTACATTTCACTTAAAAGTAAATGTTTTTGGACAGAATTCGATTAATATTGCCTTTTAATCTGAAATTAGCCTAAAATTAAAATTAGTTTAACCATGAGTTTCACTTTTTTAAAAAGAAACATAAGAAAAGTGTGTTTGGGTCACAGATTGATTTCTCAGAGAGGATTTGAAACAACTTAGTTGAAAAATGAATGAATGCCTTTATTTTTAACAAAAGAGGTAAGCAAGGAAATGCTTTATAATAGCTCTTAAGATAGATACAGAGGTGTTTTGAGGATATTAAATGGCAACAGGCTGAGATATGTTCCTTTTTTTTGACAGTTAATCACTGTTTAAGATTTTAATTTACTTCCTATATCTGCAAGTCTTTTACACAGAATGGAAGTAAACGTCTTCTCATTCTTTATACAGAATGAAATTACTACATATATATCCTAATTAGGTCTATTTAAAAACATACTCAATTCAGATGAGAGGTTTTTGCAGTCCAGCACTAGTGATGTTAAAAACATCTTATTACATTTTTAACAGGACCTTATATGAGCATTCCAAAATTTGTATATTTTACATTCTTATAAACACTCATATAATTCTTAGAGATTTCTGGATGTGTGACCTCATAAATTGACACACCCCACAGTGCAGTGCAATGGTGAAGTGATACACTTAGGTTCGGCACATTTGTATTAAATTCACAACTCTGCCCCTCATTGACTATATATATGTTGATTAAATAATCAATGAAGGATTATTCAACAAAAAATAGATATATTCTCTAAACCATGATTAATGTATTAATCCCTTCAGTTCAGTCGCTCAATCGTGTCCGACTCTTCGTGACCCCATAAACCGCAGCACACCAGGCCTCCCTGTCCATCACAAACTCCCAGAGTTCACCCAAACCCATGTCCATTGAGTCTGTGATGCCATCCAACCATCTCATCCTCTGTCAGCCCCTTCTCCTCCTGCCCTCAATCTTTCCCAGCATCAGGGTCTTTTCAAATGAGTTGGCTCTTCGCATCAGGTGGCCAAAGTATTGGAGTTTCAGATTCAGCATCAGTCCTTCCAATGAATATTCAGGACTGATTTCCTTTAGGATTGATTGGTTGGATCTCCAGACTCTCAAGAGTCTTTCCAACACCACAGTTCAAAAGCATCAATTCTTCGGCACTCAGCTTTCTTTATAGTCTAACTCTCACATCCATACATGACTGCTGGAACTGTCAGTTAACCTCATTTGTAAATTTAGGGATAATATAATGTTAATAAGCATGTTGGATTTTGAGAAGCTTAAGTAAGATGTGCTGTGCTGTGCTTAGTGGATCAGAACTGTCCGACTCTTTGCAACCCTTGGACCTCTAGAGACCCACCAGGCCTCTCTATCTATAGGGATTCTCCAGTCAAGAATACTAGAGTGGGTTGTTATGCCCTCCTCCAGGTGATCTTCCCAACCCAGGGACTAAACCCAGGTCTCCTGCATTGCAGGCAGATTCTTTACTGTCTGAACCATGAGGGAAGCCCTTAAATAAGACATTACCTGAAAAATTCTGAGTAACTGTGCAACAAAAGTTAACACTGTTACTACTACTAACAATAATAATATATCGTATCTATAAGCCATTTGTTTAGCTTGCAATGTCTTTCATGATGAAAGTTTTTTCCCCCTATTTTTGTGATGTTAGTGTGATCTGTATGAAGTGATGCACATTTTTAATAAGCAAATGGAAATTTCAAGTAAAGGCTCTGATAGTCTCTATCATAGATTGGGAAGCTACATACCATGAGCTGGCTCTGACTTGCAGCCTGATCACATAAATCAAGTTTTCTTTGACACAATTATGCCCATTTGTTTTCACATTGTCTCTGGCTGCTTTCCGACTGCATGATAGTGTTGAGTAGTCATGTCAAAGACCATCTGGCCCACAGAGCTTACAATACTTACTATCTGGCTCTTTATAGAAAAGCTTGCCAACATCTGGCTTATGTCATACTAAATATTTGGATTTTTTTAAGCCCTGTAATTTTATGTTAATTTCAGAATTTTCCTAAAAGTTTATTATTGGAAGATTCTTCTTGTCTCCAAGGATGTCAGTGAGCCCAAACACGATAGGCCCACAACGGAAATCTTGATACTTCCCTCTGATCCAGTACTTTCCATCTCTGCTAATAGCACCAAGTTTCCTAGAGAAAATTTTGATTTGTATCCTTTTCTCTTATCCCGACACTACCTAGTCCACCATCGTGTTTTATAGAAACTAGCTCCAAAATATCTCCTCACATTCTTCACTCCTCTTTCTTCCCCTTTCCCCATTCTACTCCAAGTTATCGCTGTATTTATTTGCTATTGCTACTGTAATAAGTAAGTGTACATTTAATGGCTTAAAACAACCAAATTTTATCCTAGTTCTGGAGACCTGAAATTTAAAGTGGGTCTCACCAGGCAAAAATCAAGGTGATGGCAGCTGGATTCCTTTCTTAAATCTTTGGAGATAATCCATTTCTTGATCTTTCCCTTTGCTAGAGGTCCCCTTATTTCTACAAAGCTAGCAATGATCAGCTGAATCTCTCTCATGGACAAGCCTGCTCTCCAATTCTGAATCCCCTGCCTCCTTCTCTCTTACTGTGGACCATGCCAGCATCTGGATAAGCCAGGGAAAGTCCTAACCTTAAATTTGGATATTAGCAGCATTATCTTATCTGCAACTTTATTCTATCTTCCTCTTTTCGTTTAACATAAAATATGTGTTGTATTAATATATCTTAAAACTTCCTAAGACGTAAATCTTACATTGTATTCCTATTACCAAAGGATATAACAATAAATGAAAGGGTGAGTGGAGACATATGGAAGAGATAAATAGTTATGTGGCCTACATTGTGAGGATAGTTTCTAGGAAGTACATTGTGCTGTGTGCTGAGAAATTCAGTCATGTTCGACTCTTTGTGACTCCATGGCCTGTAGCCTGCCAAGTTCCTCTGTCCATGGGGATTCTCCAGGCAAGAATACTGGAATGGGTTGCCATGCCCTACTCCAGGGGAGCTTTACAACTCAGGAATCAAACCCAGGTCTCCCACATTGCAGGCAGATTCTTTGCCATCTGAGCAACCAGAGAAGACCAAGAATACTGGAGTGGGTAGCCTATGCCTTCCCCAGGGGAACTTCCCAATTCAGGAATCAAACTGGGGTCTTCTGCATTACAGGCTGATTCTTTACCAGCTGAGCTACCACAGAAGCCCTCCTGGAAGTATACTTGTCTCCAAATTCATCAAGTTGTATATATTAGTTGTATACAGTTTTTTTGTACATCAAAAATTTTTAGTAAAATTTAAAAAGTTATACACAGACTTATCATGTGACCCAGCAATTCTACTCCTAGATATATACCTAGAAGAAATAAAAATATATGTCCACACAAACTTATATCCAAATATTCATTGAATCATTTTTGTAACAGCCAGAAATGGAAACAACTCAAATGTCTACCAGCTAATAAATGAATAAACAAAATGTGATATATCCTTACTATAGAAAGGATTCAGCAATTAAAAAAAATATATATGAAGTACTGATACCTGCCACAATATGTATTAACCTTGAAAATATGCTATATGAAGAAACCAGGCACAAAAAGCCACACATTGCTTGATTTCAGTCATATAAAGTGTCGAAAAGAGACTATATATATACAGAGAGAGAAAATAGATTAATGCTTGCCTAGAGTTTGAGGGTTGGAGAGAAATGGGAGTGATTGCTAATGAGCATGAGGTTTATTTTTGAGGGTGATGAAACTACATAGCTGTTTGTGGTAATAGTGGCACAATACTAAGTATACCAAATACCACTGGATTGAACTTTGAACCTGTGAATTGTATAGTGTGAGATTATATCTCAAGCTGTCACTAAAATAAAGATTAAATTACACATTAAATTTGTGTTTTTACTCATGGGAAAATATTTTCCATTTAAGAGACATGAAAAAAATAATAATATATTAAGTTGTATATAGTGAATTCCCAATAATTATTAGCTCTTATTGTATGATTATTACTTTTTCCAGTAGAACTAGTTCCCTAATTTTGTTTTCAAAGATATATTAGGGCCCAAGAACAAGGGTAAGGGGCAAGCAGATGACTGTGATACAACAGCTAATGATTATTTAGTTTTTATTATCTTATGATCACTGTATGAAGCACTGCAGTCTTCCCAGTAGTTGAGTATGGTTGTGAGAGCTGGACTTTAAAGAAAAGAATGCCAAAGAATTGATGTCTTTGAACTGTGGTGCTGGAGAAAACCCCTGAGAGTCCCTTGGACAGCAAGGAGATCAAACCAACAGATCTTAAGTGAAATCAAGCCTGAATACTCATCAGAACAACTGATGCTGAAGTTGTAGCTCCGGTATTTTGGTCATCTGATGCAAACAGCCAACTCACTGAAAAAGTCCCTGATGCAGGGAAAGATTGAGGGCAGAAGGAAAAGAGGGCAGCAGACCATGAGATGGCTGGGACGGCATCACCAATGCAATGGTCACAAACTTGAGCAAGCTTTGGGAGATGGTGAAGGATAGGGAAGCTTGGCACACTTCAGTCCATGGGGTCGCCAAGAGTTGACTCAACTGGGTGACTGAACAACAACATGAAGCACTTTACAGAGATTATCTCGTTTTTAACTTTGCTCCAAATTTACACAAGAAGAAACTCACATTTCAGGAACTTTCACAACTACTCAATGGTAGTGATGGGTGAAAGAAAACACATCCAGATACCCACAGAAACTCATGAGCTCTGGGCATATGAGCTCAATTGCCACAAAGGAAAGGAGGATTGATTTTGAGTTGTTTAGACAACAAAGAAATAAAAATATCAAAATATGAGGAAATGAACTCAGGCAGAAGAGTATTTTATATATATAGTGAGTGGGAAGTGGAACCCTCTCCTAAACACACTCCAACCTTTTTCTTGGGTCCTGCCATAAGTTTAAAAAATTAGCAAAAATGATATTCTAAGCTAATGATAACTGTAATAAAATTTAAAGTGGCTTATAATTGTTTAAACAAAAGCTTTCCCTGAAATAAAATTAAAATGTGTTCATGTATAAAAAGGCTTTCAAATAATGATAAACAAGAACAGTCTTGAAACAAACCCTGAAATGCAGCAGGAGAGTGTGTCACCATTAAAAAATTGCAAACTTCAAAGTGCCCAGAGTTCCAAATTCACACAACAATCACACAAAAATGGGTATGGATCTCATGTCTATTTTCAAATACATCATTTGTCTTCATTAACAACTAATACATCTATCATGCACTCATATTGATATCTATGTAGGAATCAAAATTTTACCAGTTTTGAAAAAGTAAAATTTATCTCAACAATGATACCACAATTAACCATACAAAGCCACCACTCGTATATGTAAATCTACTTTCTTCTTGCTCAAAACATTTCTCCTCCTCTCTCTACTTTCTCAGCTTTTAAGCTATGTGTGATGGTGTGTATGTGTTTGTGTGTGTGTTTTGTGGAAGACAAAATTCATTAATGAGATGATTCAATTCAGGCTATTGCAATAAGGACAGCATTCTTTAATGAGAGACAACTCAGAAAAAAAGAAAGGAAGAAGACCTGAGATTTTATAGAGACAAGTAGACAGTGGAGTCTTATTGAGATTTTGTTTACACAAAGTAATAGGCAAGAATGTATAATATAATGACTATAGGTACAAACATTGACAGCAAGCTTAAAAGCAAAGCAAAGGAATTATAAAAATCCAGAATGGAGTCCTTTTAAAGAAGAGGTAGGAAAGGGGATCTGTGAATGATAAGCAGGTCATTTCTAAGATGCTGGCAATTTTCATTTCTTCTTCTGCATGATGTTTTCTTTTTGTAATTAATCTTTAAATTCTATTTATGTTTTTATTGTTGTTACTGTTAAGTTGCATCGGACTCTTTTGCAGTCACATGAAGTGTAGCCCACTGGGCTCCTCTGCCCATGGGACTTCCCAGGCAAGAATACTGGAGTTGGTTTGCCATTTCCTGCTGCAGGGAATCTTCCTGACCCAGGGATTGAAACCACATCTCCTGCATTGGCAGACAGATTCTTTACCACTGAGCTACCAAGAAAGCCCATATATGTTTTTATAAATCCTCTATGAATTCACAAGTAACAAAAGTTAATCTCATTTTAAAACTATAGTTGTCAACTGTTCTTCCACCACGTACTGGAACAGTCCATCATTTACTCAGTAATCTGTAATGCTACTTTTGTACTATATCAATTATTCATATAACTGAAAGTAAATACTAAATTCAATTTGAAAGTTTGATAGTAGATTAATATCTGGTATACATGTAGAACTTCCTCAAATCAATAGACATTTGATTGTTAGCTCTTTAGGAAAATGACAAAAGACATAATCATTTCCAGAAGAGGAAAATAAGTGTCCTCAAATAACATGTATATGAATGTATTTAAAATCTTATAAACCCCAACCTTCACTTTTTTAAGTCAATTTTTTATAGAAGTTTTAGGGTCACAGAAAAACTGAACAGAGAGTATAGAGATTTCTCACATAGCTCCTGCCTTGATATTTATAGCCTTGTGCATTATCAACATCCCCCACCAGAAGAGTACATTTATTATAACTGATGAATCTATATTGACACATCATAATAACCCAAAGTCCATAGTTTTCCTTGTCATTCACTTGGTTTTATACATTCTCTTGGTATTATACATTCTCTAGGTGTGGACAAATTTATAATGATATGTACCCATCATTATAATATCACACAGAGTATTTTCAGTGCCCTAAAAATTCACGGTGCTCCTCCTATCCTTCCACCACCACCCCTCACTGACACTAACTCCAGACAAATCAAGATCTTTTTTAGTATCTCAATAGTTTTGCTTTTCTAGAATATAATAAGTTTGGAATCATATATTTATGCATATAAGTTTCCTCTACCTCTTTTCACGTCTTGAGAGCTCATTTCTTTTCAGGGAGAAATAATATTGCAATGTCTGGATATACTACAGTTTATTTATCTGTTCACCTACTAAAGGACATCTTGTTTTCTTCCAAGTTTTGGCAATTATTAATAAAGTTGTTATACATATCCACACCCAGGTTTTTGTGTGAACACAAGTTTTGCACTCCTTTGGGTAAATACCAAGGAGCTTGATTGCTTTAGTTTAGTTTTGTAAGACACCTCCACACTGTGTTCCACAATAAGATACCATTTTGCAATCCTAATAGCAATGAATGAGAGTTCCTATTGCTCCTCTTCCTTACCAGTACTTGGTGTCAGTGTCCTAGATTTTGGCCATTCTGATAAGTGTGAGTGGTCTCTTACTGTTGCTTTAACTTGAATTTCTCTGATGACAAATGATATGGAATATTTTTTCATATGGTTATTTGGCATCAGTATGTCTTCTATAATATATATTCTTGATAAAACTCTATGATGACTAGAAAAGGACTTATTTAATCTGATATGATGTAATGATGTATCTGTTGAATCACACAGCAAATATAAAGCCAGTGGTAAATGTTAAAGTCAATTCATAAAATTAGGAGCAGAATAAAGATGCTTGCTCTATTGGGTTAGAAGCCTTGTAGGCCTTCTCAAATTCTTTTGAGCCTCTTCTTCCCTCTTGGTTAACACTCCTCCATTTTCAGACTTAGACAAAATACATAATACAGATACAAACAATAGCATAGGACATGGGATCTGACTTCCAGAGTAGCCACTAGATAACATAAATCAGAAGTTCCATCAAGAGTGGGACTTGCTGGAGAAAAGTAAGGAACAGGAAAGGGCTAGATAAATTCTCCTCCCCTCTCTTCTGGAGAAGATTCTAGCATGTCGTCCCTCCTTCTCTGGAAGAGCCCCGCATGCCATACCTAATAATCAATCCGCTAGTTTCCTGTGGCTCATTGTAACACATTGCATTTATTGTATTTTGTTGTTTTTGCAACTTACCTTGCTTCACTTCCTTTTATTTGTCACTGTTACAACTGCAGGCTTGCTTGTACAGTGAGTTTCCCATAAATGAATGAGTTCTGTTTTGACAGCACATTTGTAAGTTCCTTTTGTAAATCCAACAGAGTTAGCCTAGGTACTCAACTATCACAACTGGCTATATAGTACTGTAATGTAATAGGTTTAAAATACTTTTCACCCAAATAGTACATAAAAACAAATACAAAAATAAACATTTTAAGCCTTACAGTACAGTACCTTGAAAAATACAGTAGTACAGTACAAGAGCTGGCATACAGGGGCTGGCATCGAGTCAACGAACAAGAGAGTTACTGACTAGAGGAGGAGGGAGAGGTGGCGGGAGATGGTGGAGCCAAAAGGTCATTAGCAGTAGGAGAGAGAGAACAAGCTGCGATTTCACTCATGTCTTACCTGATTGGACATGTAAGTGCACGTTCACATGTTTGAAAGTTTGTAACTTGAAGGTTCATTTGTAGGGACTTATTGTACCTTGCAAAAATAGTACTGAAACTGAGCAGGACCCCTTGGGCTTCCTGGGCATGAGAGGCTTTCTCTTCAACCTCCATGATCTTCCTTGAGTTCTAAAGGACAGGTTCAAACATTTGCTAATCAGGGAAGGAAGCAGATGTAGAGACAAGGGAGGAGTAGCCAAGAAACAATAGCACAATCTTGGGGTGGAGTCCTGGTTCCCCCTCAGGTGACACACAGAGCAATATCTTTGAGCTCTGCCACAGAACCAAAACCTCCCACCAAAGAAAAGAAGTTAACTAGTTGTCACCTTGCCTATTTAACTTATATGCAGAGACGTTCATGTGAAATGCTGGGCTGGATGAATCACAGGCTAAGATCAAGATTGCTGGGAGAAATATTAATATCAACAAAGTCAAGCATGCAAATGATACCCCTTTAATAGCAGAAAGTGAAGAAGAACTAAAGAGCCTCTAAGTGAGGGTGAAACAGCGTGAAAAGCTGGCTTGAAGTTAAATGTTCAAAAAACTAAGATCATGGCATTCAGTCCCATCACCTCATGCCAAAAAGAAGGGGGGAAAGTGAAAGCAATGACAGATTTTATTTTCCTTGGGCCCCAAAGTCACCTCAGATTATGACTGCCATAATTAAAAGATGCTTTCTCCTTGGAAGGAAAACTGTTTTGCAGACAAACGTCCATGTAGTCAAAGCTATGGCTTTTCCAGTAGTCATTTGAGCGTCCCTGGAACTGCAAGGAGATCCTAAAGGAAACCAGTCAATCCTAAAGGAAATCAACCTTAAATATTCATTGGAAGGACTGATGCTGAAGATGAAGCTCCAATACTTTGGCCATCTGATGTGAAGAGCTGACTCATTGGAAAAGACCCTGATGCTGGGAAAGATTGAAGGCAAAAGGAGCAGGGGGTGGCAGAGGATGAGATGGTTAGACAGCATCACTGACTCAATGGACAGGAATTTGAAACACTAAACTCCAGGAGATAGTAGAGGTCAGAGGAACCTGGCATGCTGTAGTCCATGGGGTCGCAAAGTGTCAGACACGACTTAAGGACTGAACAACAACAGCCACAACTGCATGAAGCCCTCTTCATCCCAGAGACAGCCACAGCTTGCCCACCTGACACCAGGTGATCTAGATGGAAAGAATGAGGGCCCTGCACACACCCTGATCCTTATCAGTAACCCCACTCCTTGACTATAAAATTTCTCATAAACTACTCTGTGTTGGGACATATTGTTTTGCAGGCCTTAGTGAGCAGTGGTCCCCTTGGCCTGCCAAAACAATGAAGTTACTCTTTTCTACTTCACCCAAAACTCTCTCTGAGGTTTAATTTGATGTCAGGGTACAGAGCCTGGATTCAGCTTCAGCTGAAAGCATATTGCTTGGAGCAAGAACCTCTTTCTACCCAAGTTTAAAGGCAGGAATACGTCCCAGAATCATGAACCTCATTTTGATCATTTACACCAACTCTGAGTTGATCAATTTCTATATTGATAACCAGTCTAATACACTTTTTTTTTAAATACCCAAGAGAATCTTACTGTTGATAATACCTCTATCAGGAGATGAAATCCTGTGGCTTACTCCAATTTGCAGGAATTATGTCATAATATCTATTGACAAACCTTTCTTGCACTGAGATTACTAAACCTTATTGGTCTTGGAATCCCCATAATCTTTCTCCACCAGCCTATAATGATGCCTAGAACTTTCCTGAAATTGTATCAATTCTACTGGCTACTTACCAAGTGTTACTTGTCTCCATATTCTCTACCCTCTAAAAGTTTTACTCTCTGGAACTGGAATCCCATTCTAGTGACTGTATTTGTACATTTCACTATGTCTGGGTCTGCCACATCCCACTATAGATACTCAGTATACTACGCAGGTTCACTTAATAACTATTTGATCCAAAAGCACACTCATCTTAACAGAATACTATCTACCTTTTAAAAAGATACTTCATATTTTCATGAACAATGCATTCGTTTTTTGTTGGTAAGAATGAGCCTCATTATATTATTCAGACTGCATTTTGTTATAAGACCCCTCAAAGACATTATTGTAATCAGTTAGTAGGCTCAACCAAGTCTTCTAAAAGTAAATTTTAATTCATTCTTATTATAGGGTAAAATTTATCAGTATTGCAATTCTTATTTTATGCTCAAGATTCAAAAGATAATGCTTAATTTTATAAACATTATAAATATTTAGGTGAATGATTCATATGTAAAATTTTTTGTTCCAGAAAAAGTGATGTTTTCTTTCTTCCTTTTAGTTGATTGGTATGTTATTAGATTGGATGGAATATGATACTACTGAATTTGCTAGAGTATTGACTTATAATTTCCAGTGTATGTGTGTATGTTGTCATATATATTCACATACAAAGAGAGAGAGAGACAGAGAAAATGTTTCCAAATCAGAATTTAGCATGAAGACTTATTGTAATTGTGTGTGAACTGGTTGCCTTGGTAAGGTTAAGGTTAGGTCCAAAGTGAAAGACAATGTCTAGGCTAGCATTCTTTATGATCTTATGATTGGAGTCTATGTGTTTTATGACTTCAATTTATACAGTTCATTATTACATTTTAATATACCATTTAAAATGCATGATGATAAATAAAAATTATTTTTCTAACTTGATCATAATTTTTCATGGTTCATCAAACCTATAAAAATATATATAAGTATGCTCCTGTAAGTTATAAGTTGGAAATAGTAATTTTTTTACCTTTTACACTTCTTTAAAATAATTAATTTTTAATATTCCACACAAATAATTGTTTACATAATTACAGTTATATCTAAGTGCTTCAAACAATATAGTAACAGGAAATGAAAGGTTAAAATATTGCAAAAGTTTACAAGCTGCAGTAGTTATTTCACAGAAATTTTAGGTGCCTTCAGTAGAAAATCAGAATTAACTTACCAGGGAATACTGAGTATGAAGACTATTAGACATTTCACACTTGTATTCAAATATTTCATCATTATTGAGCTTACGCAGAAAAATATAGATGTAATGTATACTTTAAACATGAATTTTTAAAATAACATAAAGAATATTTTGAGATTCTGCAATTAGAAGTAAGTATATTAATATTTTAGATTTTACTTCATTGTCAGGATAATTATATTAATAAGCATAGCTAATACACAGTGAACGCCTTTAAAGTTCTAATCATTTAATAATAAATGATGATAATAAGCAACACTTATTCTGAGCATACTATGTAACAATAACTGTGTTAAATACATACTCTCATAATTGTCACAATAATCTTCAGTTATGGTTTGGATTGTTTTGAAGTTTAGACAACTTACTAAGCCTCTAAAAACTTCAATAAACTGCTCAAGGTGAAAGAGTATGTAGAGGACAGAACCAGAATCCAAATAAAAGTCTAGGTATTTCAAATGCTTTACTTTTTCAATAGCTTCGCCAAACTAGTTTTTGACATCTTCTTGATTTTAACAATCATTCCTGTATCAGGTAGAGTTTGCTTAGGGTATACTAAGTGTAATATGGAATGAGAAATGTATTTTAGGAATTAAACTTTGCAGAATAATGAGAACAGCTGGGAAAATAATTCTGAAGGGGATAGCAGGGTGATCAGACAAAAGTAACCAACCAGGAACCATAATGAAATCTACTGGTTGCTACCGCCTCTCTCCTTACAAGGGCCCTGAAATTATCCCAAGCCTTCAGAAAGACAGGCAATAGGGAGGGAGAAATCTAAATGCAAAGTGAAGAGAAATATGGATAAACTTGATCCCATAGGCAAATGAAATTCATGAGGGCAAATGGAACTCCACAAGAACAATCTGAAATCCAAGTCTGTCTGTGTATCAAATTCCAACAGTGTTATTAAACACAAGTCTGTGCCCTTCAGCACAACTGCACACATGCCCGGCCTGGGGCTCAAAGAAAGTAAAGGGGGGAATCTAGCAGGGGCTATAAACTGAAGTGAAGACGTTGCCATCCAACAGTGAGGTGAGTCAGCATATCAAACACAACATTCATGAACTACAGAGGAGCCTGTGACTCTGCACCAACTTTGAGAATATAATTGTTGTTGCTTTCCTTTTGCCTTCATGCAAATTTTGCAATGAAGGCAAATATTGTAAATATCATGCAAATTTCTTTGTGATCAAGCATCCTAGGAAGAAGAGAAACATATTTTCAGCTTTTGTAGAGTAAGATAACATAGTAAAAAGCCATTGCTTTGCACATAGTAATTTAGATCTAAATTTTGAAAGTAGGCAATGCAATTAAAAACCTTATAATATTTATGAAATCTGCATATATAAAGTAAGGTTAAGTTACATAGCTTTTTTTTCAAGGTACATACACCAGATTTTAAAGTATCACAAAATTTCCACTTAGTAGGAAGACTATAAGTGTACTTCCAAGTAAAATATAATTAGTTTCTGCCTATAATCTTTAGTCACATTTCTAGGTTGCCTAGAAAACAAGAAATCTCAAAAGACCTGAAAATAGAAGCAAACAAACAGCAGCAAGTTGATATTGAAGCAGAAACCTGTGAATGGTTAGAGCATTCAAAGTGGAGGGGATATATTTTCCAGAGTCACACAATAATATATAATCTTTACAGAACCTATATGTGTAGCAAAGTCAGAAAGCTTAGCCTGAGAACTCCACAGTCTTGATCCCTCATGACAAAAGAAATTGGTTCCGGTATGATAGTATCCCAGGGAACAGGAAAAATCCACTACAAATCCTTTCTGGTGGAAAAAATACCCAACGTAGACCTTGGTATGCCAGAGAATAACTTAAGCAAGATATATCTAACAATAACAAATAATGTTAAAAGAAAACAAGCCAATATGAAATAAGAATGAAAGTAAAAGCAACAAATAATACATTTAGATCCTCTATGATCTTAGATACTGAAATTATTAATTATAAAATTAAAGCAATAATATATAAGAAGAAGGAAGAAATACATATGGAATAAAGAAAAGGAGTAGTGAAAATGTTGCTATTTTAAGAAAAAGCTATAGCTTCTGAAATAAAAAGTGCAATTCCAGAAATTAAAATCTTAACAGATTGCTTAAACAACAGTCTAAAGTAAGCTAGAGAAATAATAATGGATAGGAAAATAGTATATTCAGAATTATTCAAACTACACGCAAGGAAACAAAGAGATGGAAACCTGAAAGAAATATCAGGAGACATGGGGGGGTACAAAATCTGAGTTCCAGAAAAAGAGAATAATGAAATTAGAAGAATAGTAATATTTGTAGAAACAATAGATGAGAAATTTTCAGATCTGAAAAAAAGAGCAGAATTTCTACAATCAGAGACAAAAAAGAATAGGTTACAGCAACCAGTGTTACAGAAAAAGAGAGTGTTAAAAAAAAAAAAAAAAGGTCGATGATAGATAGAACAATACAAAATAGCTAGGACCCTGGGGCTGTGATAACCCATTACTAGGGCACATTCAGGAGTCACCAACATCCTCATTGAATACTGTTTAGGCCTGCAAACTCCAGCATCTTTGAGCTAGAAGTGGGAGAGAGACCAGTGCTAGGCAGAAAGACACTGCTTCCAATTCCATGATTCTTTCCTGCACATTGCATTCCAGGAGGGTTCAGCGGAGGATGGCATACAGGTATCCTGTTGCATCTAAATGCCACAGGAGCTAACTGCTGGCTCTCAATTTTATCTTTGCTTCAAGAGACTGAGAACACTTCCCAAGCTGGAGTCAGTAGAAGTAGCCTAGGGTTAGCCTGGCCAGACTATGGTAAAGTTCTGACCCTCTTGTGTTATAATTCCAAGCTTAGAAACCTGCCTTGGTAGAAAGCTTTTGCTTTTATTTGTCTTTTTTTCAATATTGTGTTGGGCACTCTTACCCTCTGGTTATTGTAAAAGGAAAAATTTCAGTCATATTTCCTTAGATATAATTTTTTTCCTTCCAATCATTTGCTTCTGCAATTTCTTTGTGCCTAATTACATTGCAACACGACCAGAGGCTCAGTGCCCCTACTGTCTGGGTCACATGCCACTTGGTTTCTTCAGTGCTCTAAACAGAGCACCCAGGTGTTTGTTTTTTTAGATTATATATATATGTATATTCCTATATAATATACATTAATATATATCCACAAAAATATAAAAATCAGACTATTTTCTAAGCACTATAAAAGTTAGATTAAGGTAAAAATCTTCCCTCACACACACACACACACACACAACAACAGGATCAAATGTTTAAAATAGAGTTCTAACAAACCTTCCAGGGGAAATTATTACAGTGTTATAGGTCTCTTCTAAAATAGAAAAGAGGGAACAGTACATATTAACTCAATTTATGAGGCAAGAATATCTTTGAAACAAACACAAAATAATAGTATAATACCAAACTTATTCAAGCTGAATGTTTACAAAATTGTACAACCAAATTAGACTTATCCAATGAACAAATGGGTGGTTTATTATGTAAAAATATATTAATGCAGACCACATCATTTAGATATTACTACAGAAAAACTTAAAGTCATCTAAACAGATGCACAAAGGCAAGAAAAATATTCAACTTTCAGATTTGAAAGACTGAAGAGAGAAAAAAGAAAATAAATAAAATAAGCTAATTTTGGCCAAAATTGAAAATTTCAAAATTTTTTTATCCTATGGAAGAATATCTGTCACAAAGATACAAGGAATATTATTCTTAAAAGTGAGAAGTTAGAGGCGATTTTTTAAAGTTCAGGATTAATGTAAAACTACTGTTTACTGCTGCTGCTGCTGCTGCTAAGTCACTTCAGTCATGTCTGACTCTGTAAGACCCCATAGACAGCAGCCCACCAGGCTCCTCTGTTCCTGGGATTCTCCAGGCAAGAACACTGGAGTGGGTTGCCATTTCCTTCTCCAATGCATGCATTCATGCTAAGTCGCTTCAGTCGTGTCCGACTCTGTGCAACACCATGGACAGCAGCCCACCAGGCTCCTCTGTCCACAGAATTCTCTAGGCAAGAGTATGGAGTGGGTGCCATTTCCTTCTCCATTCACTCCTATTATTTCTATTCAAATCACATAGAATCATCATATGATTTGAATCATATAGAAGCAATAGTAAGAATAAGAAATGTATTAAAATATAAATATTTGAAAGCAAATGCCAAATTTATTAATATTCGCAGACATTTTGATGTCTATGCAAAATATGCAAGAAAATCAACAGGAAGACTATTAAAGAGTTAGTAAAAGAGCACTCTTAAAATGTAATAAGTAAGATGACCTTTTCAAAACCAACAAAAAATATAAGGCATCTATAAGAACAAATTTAACAAAAGGTATGTAAAACAATAATGGAGAAAATTATAAAGTATATATTGAAAAACATTAAAGGAGACCTAATAAATTAGAGGTACAATTTGGAAAGAGGAAGACTCATTTTCATAGAGATGTCAGTTCTCAGATTACTCAAGAAAGTTACTATAAATTCAATAAAAACCTTGTTAGGTATTGTTGAATGTGATAATTTGACAAGCTGTTTATTAAATTTATCTGGAAGGGGAAAGTTCCAAGAATAGTCTTGACATAATGAAAATAATGAGCTGCAAAAGCTTGCTTTCAAAGAGAAAATATTTTAAAGTTATCATAATTAGCTAGTCATATGAGGAAGAAAAGGCTCTCTTGGTAAACTATACAAAACAACAAATTTCCAAAGCTTAAAGATTAAATCTGAGTAGTAAAATTTAATCTTTATAAATAAATCAGAGTACTAGATTTCAATATCAGAATAGATAGAATTTCTTAAACAACACAGAAAAAAAAAATGCTAGCAACTAAAGAAAAAATTGATAAATTCTACTACACCATAACTAAGAATATATGTATTGCAATCTATTATTTATTAGTCATCTGTTATTGCATAACAGTTCAGCACAAATTTGGGGTCTTAAAATATACACATTTGTGTTATCAGTTGCTGTGAGTCAGGCATCTGAGCATAGCTTATCCTTAGTCTTCTGTAAAGTTGCAAAGTGCTGGCTAAGGCTGAGTTTTCACCTGGAGGCTGGACTTGGGAAGTTTCAACTTAGAGATTCATTCAGTTTGTTGACTGTTTACTTATTGGTAGCTCTAGGATTCCTAGCAGTTTGCTTCTTCAACACCAATACGGAGAACCAGACTCCAGAAAAGTTTAGTAGGAAAATAGACATTTTCCTACCATAGTCTTATATGTTGCATCATAGTTCTGGGAGTGACATTCCATCACTTTGGTTATACTTTGTGAGTTATAAATATTAATAAATCACAGGTCCTACCCACACTCAAGGGGAAGATATTATACAGGGGCGTGAAATATCTGGAGGTAGGAATCTAGAGAGTCACATAAGTCTGTCTGCCGCAGGTTTGTACATTTTGAATTACAATAACTAAATAGATACCTTTGAACTGAAACTCCAAAATATAAATTTAAAAATTACTAACATCATTTAATCTCTTATGTGTACCTTCCATAGACCATATCTATTACTCCCATGCCACGCTATGTCCCTCCCAATCAACCATTAGCGTGAATTTTTGTTCTTAGCATCCTTTAAGAAAACTAAGTTTATCATGTTTTATTCTTTCTTCCTCTAGTTTTCCTTGTTTGTTAGCTTAAAAAAGCACATTACACTATTTACAGTCTTCTTTTATTTTCTTTTTTTCCCTTAACACTTTATTTCTTATGTAAGTCTCATAGAGATTTATTTATGCTGTATCTCTAGTTCATATATTTTCACTCTGTATATACCGCCCATTGTGAGTATACCCCAGTAATTATATTCATGGATTTATCTTAGGAATTAGGAGTTAGTTTTGGGTTTTCTTCACTTTTTGTTATGATGAACAGTGATATAAAAGCTCTTGCATACATCTTCTGATTCATTATTGGGTTTTTCTAGTATAGATATCTAAAAGTGGTATTTCTTTCTCTTAGGGCACAAGCCTCTTCAAATTTATTATGTAATTTAAAAATTATTTTCTGAAGTTAGAGGCTTGATAGACCTCAAGTTCATTAATTCATTCAATAATTACTGGTGGCACTTGTCACAAATACGTCATTAGATGTAGTTAAGAATCAAATTTCTATAACCTCAAATTTGCTTTTTAAATAAACTAGGTTTGGACTTTGTACATATTGTTACATTTTGATGACCTTCTATTATTTATAAAATTGAAAACTATATAAAACTGTGGAAATGGCATTTTTATCAATAATCCAGTTTTGCTTCAAGAACATGACTTGTAATCACAGAGCAAGTAGTTCATAAATTGAAGCAGTCCATTGTACATAAATCAAATCCTTACCAAATAGACAGAAAATAAAAGTAATAGACATTGTTTATGGGTAATATAAATAGAGCCACATGAACATGGGCTTCAGTGATAGAAATTTAAAGCCTGCTCACACTTAAGGTGCTCAGATATGGTAGAAAAGTAGAGGGGCCACAGTTAAATGGAAGTTGTTTAGAAGTGATATGGAAATTTCTTTTTGTTGAATGAGGTTTTATTTTAGTCTGGTGAAATTTCAATGCCTTCTAAATTTTAGTAATTCAGGCATTTACTGGCATGGTGTGCGGAATTTTTTCATCCAAATGGTTTGACAGGAGAAATATTGAAGTGAACATGAAATTTTATTTTCCTGGAAAAACTACCAACTGTGTTCCAGGGAAACCATATTGCTTTTACACTAGCATGCTTCCTTAATAATATTTAACCCTCATCTGTAACTTTTCGATCACTTTCAATTCCTATTCAAACCTCTCATCTGTTACTTTAAAGCAGCCTAGACTAATAGTTTCAGTTTCTTACAGCAGGAAAGAAGAAATTTCCTGCTCTTACTCCCCTAGCTAACCCTCCCTCATTGCTCGATTATGTATTACTGACAACAGAATGTGAGCATAGGCAATATTCACTGTGTTAAACGAAGACTTCAAGGCACAGAAATCTAGTTCCTTTTCAGTACTGCTGGTGATCTTTACAGCACTGCCTCCTGGTTCTTTATGAATCTGATGTCCAAATGCTCACTCTTATGAGGTCTTTTTGTAGGTTCTTTGGAAGAGACTGGAGTTCCTCTCCCTATTAAATCCCCTCAATAGAAATCTGGTTAAAGCATGGCTCATTCCATGCCTTTAGCTGCCTCCACAGAGGAGGTCTCCGAGGGTATAGAATCAGCAGTGTTACATAAAGAACAGAATGACCCCACATTATGGGATATTTAAGTCTTATCCTTACTATGCCGGAAGTTGAGGACTGTCCCCAAACACTCTATCTCAGTTCCACCATCTCTTTCCTGTCTTCACTCCCAGTATCGTCTTCTTGTATGTGATGGTGGTACTGTGGTGGTGGTGATGGTGGTCAGTGACTCATAGCATTCAGGTAAAAGAAAATCTTCACCGGGAATTCCCTGGTTGTCCAGTGGTTTGGACTCTTGCTTTCACTGATGAGGAGATAGGTTCAATCCCTGTTTGGAGAACTGACTGCAAGTCATGCAGTGTGGCAAAAAAAAAAAAAAAAAAAGTCCCTATTTCCTAACAATTCAACGTCCTTTTCCCTACTCCATTCAGCCAGAGAGGGGAAATGATTCTTGTTCCTTTAAGAGCTCCGCATTTGTGCAAAAGGCACCATCCTCCTTCACAATCTCTAATATTTCTCTTCATCAGTGACCAGTCATTTTAGGACAACAGGGAGTTTAATGAATAGGCCATTTGAAGAGTTTAATAATATTATTCTAAAAATACAATAGTTTCTACCATGAATATAGACCTGTTATTTAAGTATTTGGAGCATAAAAATATCGATAACTCTCAGGTGACACTTTAACATATAATTAAACTGCATAATTAGCTGATTGGGTAATTATTACATAACAACATAAAAGTTGTCAAGACATGTATGAGCAGAACACAAAATTTATATTTCTAGAATTTATATTATTTAAATTCTTCAGTATGAACATATATACAAAACTTGTATTTCTAGATATTATATTAAAAATTCTTCGTCTTGATGATCATAGTCATTTTACCTATAACTATTTGAGATCCACATCAGTAAAAGATAACCAGAATTGCTATGAACATGTGGGAGCATATTTCTACATGATTTGTTTTAAAGTTAAAATTTCCAGAAGTAGATAATTATTAGTATGATATTAAGACAGCTTCTGGGTGAATAAACTGAAACAAAACAGGATCAAAGAATCTCCTTCTCCAATATATAATGAAGTGAATGATATAGAAAAAGAAATACATCTAAAATCCAACAAGGAAAGGGTCATGTCATAAATTTAGGAGCGAAAACAGAAAATGAAGACAGTATTCTCATGTGTTCTTCTAGCACTATTTTTTTACTTAAAAATTTGATTTCAATAAAATGTTTATATTAAGAAAAAATTCTGGCTAAATAGCTTTAATATAATTAGTATAGTTATATATTTTGAAGTGTGGGGAGAAATAATAGATTATATAATGATGATTTATGAAATGTACCTCTTCAAACTCTTAGAAGCATTCCTGAAGAACCATGAAATTTTAAAATGTCTCACAAATGTCCTAATATGGAGAGTAATNTCAGGCATTTACTGGCATGGTGTGCGGAATTTTTTCATCCAAATGGTTTGACAGGAGAAATATTGAAGTGAACATGAAATTTTATTTTCCTGGAAAAACTACCAACTGTGTTCCAGGGAAACCATATTGCTTTTACACTAGTATGCTTCCTTAATAATATTTAACCCTCATCTGTAACTTTTCGATCACTTTCAATTCCTATTCAAACCTCTCATCTGTTACTTTAAAGCAGCCTAGACTAATAGTTTCAGTTTCTTACAGCAGGAAAGAAGAAATTTCCTGCTCTTACTCCCCTAGCTAACCCTCCCTCATTGCTCGATTATGTATTACTGACAACAGAATGTGAGCATAGGCAATATTCACTGTGTTAAACGAAGACTTCAAGGCACAGAAATCTAGTTCCTTTTCAGTACTGCTGGTGATCTTTACAGCACTGCCTCCTGGTTCTTTATGAATCTGATGTCCAAATGCTCACTCTTATGAGGTCTTTTTGTAGGTTCTTTGGAAGAGACTGGAGTTCCTCTCCCTATTAAATCCCCTCAATAGAAATCTGGTTAAAGCATGGCTCATTCCATGCCTTTAGCTGCCTCCACAGAGGAGGTCTCCGAGGGTATAGAATCAGCAGTGTTACATAAAGAACAGAATGACCCCACATTATGGGATATTTAAGTCTTATCCTTACTATGCCGGAAGTTGAGGACTGTCCCCAAACACTCTATCTCAGTTCCACCATCTCTTTCCTGTCTTCACTCCCAGTATCGTCTTCTTGTATGTGATGGTGGTACTGTGGTGGTGGTGATGGTGGTCAGTGACTCATAGCATTCAGGTAAAAGAAAATCTTCACCGGGAATTCCCTGGTTGTCCAGTGGTTTGGACTCTTGCTTTCACTGATGAGGAGATAGGTTCAATCCCTGTTTGGAGAACTGACTGCAAGTCATGCAGTGTGGCAAAAAAAAAAAAAAAAAAAGTCCCTATTTCCTAACAATTCAACGTCCTTTTCCCTACTCCATTCAGCCAGAGAGGGGAAATGATTCTTGTTCCTTTAAGAGCTCCGCATTTGTGCAAAAGGCACCATCCTCCTTCACAATCTCTAATATTTCTCTTCATCAGTGACCAGTCATTTTAGGACAACAGGGAGTTTAATGAATAGGCCATTTGAAGAGTTTAATAATATTATTCTAAAAATACAATAGTTTCTACCATGAATATAGACCTGTTATTTAAGTATTTGGAGCATAAAAATATCGATAACTCTCAGGTGACACTTTAACATATAATTAAACTGCATAATTAGCTGATTGGGTAATTATTACATAACAACATAAAAGTTGTCAAGACATGTATGAGCAGAACACAAAATTTATATTTCTAGAATTTATATTATTTAAATTCTTCAGTATGAACATATATACAAAACTTGTATTTCTAGATATTATATTAAAAATTCTTCGTCTTGATGATCATAGTCATTTTACCTATAACTATTTGAGATCCACATCAGTAAAAGATAACCAGAATTGCTATGAACATGTGGGAGCATATTTCTACATGATTTGTTTTAAAGTTAAAATTTCCAGAAGTAGATAATTATTAGTATGATATTAAGACAGCTTCTGGGTGAATAAACTGAAACAAAACAGGATCAAAGAATCTCCTTCTCCAATATATAATGAAGTGAATGATATAGAAAAAGAAATACATCTAAAATCCAACAAGGAAAGGGTCATGTCATAAATTTAGGAGCGAAAACAGAAAATGAAGACAGTATTCTCATGTGTTCTTCTAGCACTATTTTTTTACTTAAAAATTTGATTTCAATAAAATGTTTATATTAAGAAAAAATTCTGGCTAAATAGCTTTAATATAATTAGTATAGTTATATATTTTGAAGTGTGGGGAGAAATAATAGATTATATAATGATGATTTATGAAATGTACCTCTTCAAACTCTTAGAAGCATTCCTGAAGAACCATGAAATTTTAAAATGTCTCACAAATGTCCTAATATGGAGAGTAATGTACTGTGCATATAAATTGTTACATAAGGGAAAACTAGGAAAATCCATGGACAGGTGTAGCTCCAAACACCAGCAAAGATCCTCAGCATTTGGACATGCCATTTTCTAGGGTTCCTCACTGAATAAGAGCAAGGTCAGGATAACAAAGACACCATAGATAGATGAGCAGACTGCACATTTGAAAGACAAGAGTGAGCTGTGATGTAAGAATATTTAAAGGGATTTCAGAAGAGGTATCTGTCATCCATCAAAGGCTGTAACTGTTAATCCTTCAATTTCTCTTCTATCCTTATCCCTCTCATCCTGAGGGTACGGAGAAGAAGATAGATAGCAATACCCAGTCTTCAAACAATGCCACCCAAAGAGAAGGCTAAATGAACCAAAAACTGCAAAAACTTTGTGAAAGGGTGACTAGAGGTTTTCCACCATTTAATCTGTCAGAATTAATATCAGGTCTGGGTAGAACTGTATATATATCACACACATGTAGTATGAAAATAAAGTCAGGACAGCTATAGAATCAGTCTCGAGAAAAAGGAGAGGAGAAGTAAAGAAAGAAGTAGTAAATATTGAATGAAAAAGACAGGTAAGGTAAATAGAGTAACTAGTTTGGAAGGAAAACATAGACAATGAAACAAATCTCCATAGTGAATAATAATCATATGTAGAGGATAACTGGTAAAGCATAACATTTTTCAAAAAAAAAAGTTCCAAAAAGAGATGACAAAATAGAAAAATATGAAAATGGAAATTTATAAAACTAAATATAACAACAAAAACTCAAATCAGAATATTGAATCCAAGTAAAACTAGAACTCGAAATTATACAACCAGAGGGAATTATGGTTGCAAAACAGAATATTAAGGTTATATATAATGAAAAAAGTAATACTACAAGCAACAACAACTAGGAGAGAGGCAGGAACAAATGTAACAACAACAACTTCAGATTCAACTGTTATAAACATTGATTTATGTACTTTTGTGGAAGCCACAATCCTATTCATTTTCTCAATAAATTATCCCATATGGTCCTAAAAACAACCTATAATTATAATGTCCTAATCCCATTTTATAGTTTAAAATTAAGGAATAGCTATACTAAATAACGTGCAAGTGAAGTGAAGAAAGAGATTCATATCCAGCCATCCTGACATTAGATCTTCCCTTATTATCCACTGTTAAGCACGATAATAACCTCACTTTGAATTATTATTAATGGTCCAATATACTTTTGGCTTTACTCATTAATTTTTACATTATTTACTTAAGAAAAGAATATGTAGATATTCTTAGGAAAACAATGAAGCCATTACTCTAAAATAAAAAAGCATATGTTATTAATATAAAGGCAGGAGATGATTGGGACTAAATGATCTCTCATCTCAATCTTTAGGTCAGTAGTTGACACTCTTTAAGAGACAAAAAGCCCAACTTGAATTGTTTCAGGGCAGGCAGTACAAAGCTGCTAAAGTAGAAATAAAATGCCTGCCAAAATTACTGATAACCAATTCATGTAAGAGCTGGTATATATTTTCATAAAAATTAAGGATTCTAAGCAGGATTTGCTTAATATAATTCCATATTTTGAGAGAAGGAAAGAAATGGTGGATTATACAATAATTATTGGTGAAATATGCTTTCCAAAACTAAATTGGAATTATACACGGTCTATTTCCTAACAGATTCAGCCAGTATTTTCTATAAAATCTGAAGAACTCCAACAACTAAATCAGAGAGTTTTGCAAGGCAATATTTGCTTGAATTTAGTCAGCTGTACTTGGATTTTTATTTTAAATAAGCAGAAAGTTCTGTTTCATTGCAATAGTGGATGAAATTCTGAATACATATGTTTCAAAATTAAATTTTCCATTTTGAATAGAAATTGAAAAATAATGAAGAGCTCTACAATATAAAATTAAATTTCAGTTCAAGTGTCTTATCAATTTTTAATAACTAGAAAATAGGAAAATGCTGATAAAACAAAATCATAGCTTGCAGAACATAAGTTAGCATGCTATTTGTTAAGAAAAACAAGTGAAAATGTCCTATCAAAGTTAAAGGAAATAAAATTTATACATAATAGTTTGTAATAGGAAACTGAAGGGAAAAGTCAAGCAATAAATCTTGATGACGCCTTCCTACTAGATGTTTAATGTACTAATTTTTCATCTTTAATTCACCTTTCATTCACCTATCTATACACAATAACAATCATAGTTACCAACCTCTTAGAGCAAAGACATTCATGGGCTTATGCATCCTGTATTTAGTGAGTATAGAGCTCTACATATGAAGGTTAAAATGTTTAAAAAGTTTGAGACCAAAGATAAGGATAAATAATGAAGATAGAGAATATTTTCAAAGCTGCATATTTGTATTAACATGTGACCAAGGAAGTGCTTTCTTTGGCATTGTGATTTTTCTGAAGTTGAGGGTTTTTTTTTTTAAGATTATGTGGTAAAAATTTAAATTAACAGGACTGGACGGGAGTCAGAAGATCCAGCTCAAGTATACTTCCGTTGCAAGTTGCACAGTACTTAATCTCCTAGAATATTTCAGGAGATTTAAAGTATTAATATCAAGTAAAACATGTCAAGTGCTACTTAAGCTGAAAGGTCCTTTCTATATATTCATGTAATTTAGTATCTGCTATTCTTTTTATTTGAGCTTCCCTGGTGGCTCAGCAGTAAAGAACCTGCCTGCCCATACAGGAGATGCAGGAGAGGCGGGTTTGATTTCTGGATCGAGAAGATCCCCTGGAAAAGGAAATGGCAAGCCACTCCAGTATTCTTCCTTGGAAAATCCCACAGACAGAGGAGTCCAGTGGGCTACAGTCCATGGGGTCACAAAGAGTCAGACAGGACTGAAGCGACTAAACCACTGCCATCCTTCTTGTTTAGGTATAATAATAACTATAGCTTAAAACAGCAACTTACCTTAAAAATACAGAAGTAGGTAATATAGTAAGAGCAGAAAAGATGTGTCAAGGCAGACACAAAATTTTAAGACTGACATAGAAATTTTAACTAAATGAAAATAATTTTAAAAGGATGTCTTTCGATACTGCTTTAGTATTCCTTTTGTTCCTTAAATACAATGACTTTGAAAATGAGTAGTTACAGAAAACTGAGGGCACTGTTTGCAGGATTGAAATTTAGAAAACTAAATAACATTAAGAACCAGAATTTTAAAATGTAGTAGAGACCCAGAAACTTTAGCTTATGTAATTTCTAAAATAAAACATAACAACAACTAAAAACCCCACTTGTATGCACAACATAACTCTAATGTAGGGCAAGCACCGACAGATTGCAAATTATCTCTGGGATCTTTTAAATCTGCACAGATACCTGATTTAGTGTCATTTTCTTTTCTGTTCATTCTACTGGGACTCAGGTCAAGCAATATGAACTTGGATGTCAACCTATGACCTTTCTGTGATGAAGAAAAGATTGGATTGTCCTCTCTTGAGTGTGAGATAATGAAAGGCTTGTCTGGGGAAATTTTTTGCAGTGATCCCCAATTGTCCCAAGGCTGATAGTTGGACTTGATAGGTATTTCTAAAAGACAATGTGCAGAAATGTATAAGGAAAACCTAAGCGACAAGTTTAAGAATAGACTTCCTAGTTTCAAAGAGATCATAGTTGAAACACGGCTAATTCTCATTATTTTCTATAACAGTAATTCTTTTCTGTAAATCTCAGATTCTTCTCTACTTTTTTATTCAAGATAATAACTGTGTAATTTATGACTTCTCTAAAAACAAAACTTACATATTTCCCTTGGCTCTCTAGGTTAACAGCGTGAATTAGAACTGCAATAGCTTTCCCTATGAATGGCATACAAATCGTTCACTTGAAAGTAAATTATCATTTGTTATTAAAATTCTTTCTGATAATTCTAATAGAAAAATTATTTCTCTAGTAGTCTAATTTTAAAAATTGGATATTTTAAAACGTTTAAATATTAAAAAAAATAATTATTTTTTTTGCCAGTAAATACAATTTATTGATGAGCAAAATATAGACCAGCATGGGCAAAGTTGGCAGTGTTGTCAAAGGCCTCAGGAGTGCAGAGCTCGCCACTTGTCCAAAGGTCCACGGTTGGGGACATATTTGACTCCGCAACCATCGGGAATGAGGCGCTTCTTAGCCACTTTGTCTTCAAATTCATCAGCATTAAACTTGGTAAAGCCCCATTTCTTGGAGATATGAATCTTCTGGCGCCCAGGGAACTTGAATTTGGCCCTGCGTAAAGCTTCAATCACATGTTCCTTGTTCTGAAGCTTGGTGCGGATGGACATGATGACTTGACCAATGTGGACTCGGGCCACCGTACCCTGGGGCTTTCCAAAGGCACCTCGCATACCCGTCTGAAGCCTGTCAGCCCCGGCACAGGACAACATCTTGTTGATGCGGATGACATGGAATGGATGGAGTCGCACTCGGATGTGAAAGCCATCTTTGCCACAACTTTTCACCATGTACTTGTTGGCACAAATGCGGGCGGCCTCCAGGGCTTCAGAAGAGAGCTGCTCATATTCATCAGACACCATGTGGCCACAGAGCGGGAACTCATCCACTTTGGCCTTCTTCCGACCCAGGTCAAAGATGCGGATCTTGGCATCAGGGACACCTCGACAGAAGCGAGACTTTGGGTAAGGCTTATTCTTGCAGTACCGGTAACAACGGGCAGGGCGGCGGCCCATGACAACAGGAAGAATCTCTGAAGTGCGTAGTAGCGAAGGAGGCGCTCGCGCTCACGCCTGCGCATGCGCTATATGTACATTGCCCATCTCTAGGTGCGGGAACCATAGAGGACTTAAAGACTCTCTTTCACAACATCCCCACCATAGATGCAGATATACTCTACGCATGCGTGTGGGAGATTTGAAAAATGAGCAGAACCGAGAGGCTACTGAATATATTGGCATGCGGGCATCCAGGTGAAGCAGTGGACTTTCCAGCAGCGGCCCTGTAAGGCTGTTTCCTTCCTCCTATTTATCTTGAGCCTAGAATGTTTGCCGTAAGGTTTGTCATAGGTATAAAAGATGTACTTTCCCAGAATTTGAATGAGGAAGGGCTCTTTACCTGGCAAACATACTTTGTGTCTGGTTTGTTTAAATAAAGCCAGAGCTCACATCTCTTATGGCCAATTGTAGATCAATTGCTATTTGTCAGAGTATGTGTTCACCTTCATGGATAAAGTGGTTTCTTGGTATGAGCTCCCTGCTGAGGCTCAGGAAGAGATGAAAGTAGAGGGGAGAAAGAGAGAGACTTTATCTGTTGTGCATGTTGCTTGATAATTGCTTTAGAAACATGAGTTCGGTTTTATTTATTTGGCCACATGGAATGATTTTATTGTTAAAATGTCATCCATAATATTGGAATACCAACTAAACTTTTTAACTTTAAGGCTGTTTGGATTTTCAAATTTTGCTGCTTCTGGGAACTACATAAAAAAGTAACTGTTGGGAATTCCTCCGTGGTCCAGTTGTCAGGACTTGGCACTTTCACTGTCAGGGCTGTGTTCTGTTGCTGGTTAGGGAGCTGATTCCACAAGCCAGGAGGCAAGGCCCCCCCCCCCCCCCCCCCCCCCCCCC
>SJYA01001476.1:389503-450816 GCA_006410615.1 Neotragus moschatus | reverse complement strand
GAGGCAAGGCCCCGCCCACTCCCCCCCCCAAAAAAGAGTAACTATTTATGCTTTATTAACGTTTTACACCTTACTGAGAATGAGCTTCATATTTTGTTTTCTGATATTATTGGATTTTATAAAAATATTATGATCAGAGTGTGGGGAAAGAGGGAAATGAAAGGGAGAGAATTTACAATTAGTCAGTCAATTGAGTTCAGTTGCTCAGTCGTGTCTGACTCTTTGTGATCCCGTGGACTGCAGCACAACAGGCCTCCCTGTCCATCACCAAGTCCTGGAGTTTACTCAAACTCATGTCCATTGAGTCTGTGATGCCATCCAACCATCTTACCCTCTGTCGTCCTCTTCTCCTGCCTTCAATCTTTCCCAGCATCAGGGTCTTTTCCAATGAGTCAGCTCTTTGCATTAGATGGCCAAAGTATACGAGTTTTAGCTTTAGCATCAGTCCTTCCAAAGAACACCCAGGACTGATCTCCTTTAGAAGGGACTGATTGGATCTCCTTGCAGTCGAAAGGACTCTCAAGAGTCTTCGCCAACAGTACAGTTCAAAACCANCATCAGGGTCTTTTCCAATGAGTCAGCTCTTTGCATTAGATGGCCAAAGTATACGAGTTTTAGCTTTAGCATCAGTCCTTCCAAAGAACACCCAGGACTGATCTCCTTTAGAAGGGACTGATTGGATCTCCTTGCAGTCGAAAGGACTCTCAAGAGTCTTCGCCAACAGTACAGTTCAAAACCATCAATTCTTCAGCCCTTAGCTTTTTTTATAGTCTCAACTCTCACATCCATACATGACAACTGGAAAAACAATGGCTTTGACTAGATGGATCTTTGTTAGCAAAGTAATGTCTCTGCTTTTTAATATGCTGTCTAGGTTGGTCATAACTTTTCTCCCAAGGAATAAGCATCTTTTAATTTCATGGCTGCAGTCACCACCTGCAGTTATTTTGGAGCCCAAAAACTGATTCCCCATCTATTTGCCATAAAGTGATAGGACCAGATGCCATAATCTTAGTTTTCTTGATGTTGAGCTTTAAGCCAACTTTTTCACTCTCCTCTGTCACTTTCAACAAGAGGCTTTTTAGTTCTTCTTCACTTTCTGCCATAAGAGTGGTGTCATCTGCATATCTGAGGTTATTGATATTTCTCCCAGAAATCTTGGTTCCAGCTTGTGCTTCTTCCAGCCCAGCGTTTCTCATGATGTACTCTGCATATAAGTTAAATAAGCAGGGTGACAATATACAGGCTTGACGTACTCCTTCCCCTATTTGGAACCAGTCTGTTCTATGTCCAGTTCTAACTGTTGCTTCCTGACTTGCATACAGATTTCTCAAGAGGCAGGTCAGGTGGCCTGATATTTCCATCTCTTTAAGAATTTTCCACAGTTTGTTGTGGTCCACACAGTCAAAGTCTTTGGCATAGTCAATAAAGCAGAAGTAGATGTTTTTCTGGAACTCTCTTGCTTTTTCCATGATCCAACAGATACTGACAATTTGATGTCTGGTTCCTCTGCCTTTTCTAAATCCAGCTTGAACATCTGGAAGTTCATGGTTCACATATTGCTGAAGCCTGGCTTGGAGAATTTTGACCATTACTTTACTAGCTTGTGAGATGAGTGCAATTGTGTGGTAGTTTGAGCATTCTTTGGCATTGCCTTTCCTTGGGATTGGAATGAAAACTGACCTTTTTGATTCCTGTGGCCCCTGCTGAGTTTTCCAAATTTGCTGGCATATTGAGTGCAGCACTTTCACAGAATCATCTTTGAGGATTTGGAATAGCTCAACTGGAATTCCATCACCTCCACTAGCTTTGTTTGTAGTGATATTTCCTCATGCCCACGTGACATCGCATTCCAGGATATCTGGCTTTAGGTTGGTGATCATACCATCCTGTTTATCTGGGTCGTGAATCTCTTGGGATTTTTCTGGCTGTTTTGATTCCTTTTTGCTCTTTCACAAATCCATGACATCATGGAAAAAATCCTTCCAATGTGAATATATTCTGCTAGTGCTTTCTCTTTAACAGGGAAACATAAGTCGTGACAAAATTCCTGCTCTTAAAGTGAGGTTTTGTAAAATACCTATGTTAGAGTAGAAATATTAAAACTTCTAGTATAGTGAACACACACACACATAGTATAGTATAGTGAGTACATTATGTAGAAGCTTGCTTAATTCCCATTCCTTCCATCTTTCCTGCCTTTCTATTTTGCTCTTCTGTTTACTGTATAAACTACCATCTGTGGAAATATAACAGCAAGTAACATTACACTGCCCTCATTGGGTTTACAAGTCTACAGGATATGTTAATGTTATTCATATATGTTATATGTATAATATGTCATCATATTACAAAGTACAAATTATGGCAAAAAGGAAAGGCAAGGTGATGTCTGAAAGCCTGAGATGAAACTCTAATCTTGACTGAGGATTGGACAGGAAAAATGAAACAGGCTTCACATAGTGATAGGAGCACATGAAGTCTGGCTTTGCAGAGACAGTAAAGCAGGAAGAACATGGACCGTTCGAGGAAGGAACTAGAATAAGGCCCATGTGACTATGAATTAGGGGGTGAGTGGCATAATGTGAGTCCAGTGGGAGTGGCGGGGCGGGGTGTGGCTTTCATGTCACAAGGGCCATTTTAACAAGTTAGTTATCCTGCTCTTAATTTGAGAACAGAGTAGCTTTACACAGGTTTTATCACTTGATATATATGACATAGTCAATAGAGTGGGGGCTTCTCAGGTGGCTCAGTGGTAAAGAGTCAGCTTGGCAGTGCAGGAGGCGAAGGAGATGCAGGCTCCATCCCTGGGTTGGGAAGATCCCCTTGAGAGGGAAATGGCAACCCACTCCATTATTATTGCCTGAAAACTCTGATAGACCAAGGAGCCTAACGGGTTACAGTCCATGGGGTTCCAAAGAGATGGACATGAGTGAGCAGTAGAGCGCACACACACGATAGACGGTAAGGGGCAAAAGAGACGGATTCAGGGAAGTCAGGAAGGAAGGCTTTTCAACACTGAAGAAAATAAGTGACTGTAACTTGAATATGTTTGTCATGTGTTTCACTTTAAAAACATATTTGTATCTTTTTTTACTACGACATGCCCAGAATATATCATGGTTCTGCAAGAGCTAAATATGTGAGGTCACAGGAAGATACCTAGCTGCAGTTCATGCGCTATCACACACTCATCATCACCTGTCTAGGTCATGCTTTGTGGTTTCAAAACCCTAGAAATCTCTGACCAGCAGATCTGTGGCTATCTGGACCTGCTTGCATAACCCTCTTTCCTTAATCCAAAAGATGACCAATCACTGTTTGCCTGGGACTGTACCAGTTTTGAAGTCCTGCATCCCCCCAAACCCCTCAATCCAAGGCAAAATGAGGGGGTTGATCACCCTACCACATTTAAGCATGGGCCCCCTTACAGTTGTAGGCTGGAGTCAGAGGGTGGAAATTGAAGGGGAGAGCCAGACTGGGGTTCTCTGTTTAGATTCTTTTCATCTTAGTCCTACAGATATTAGAGGGGAGCCTGTGGAAAATGTCTGAGCTACACCATTCTGCTAAGTCATNATTTAAGCATGGGCCCCCTTACAGTTGTAGGCTGGAGTCAGAGGGTGGAAATTGAAGGGGAGAGCCAGACTGGGGTTCTCTGTTTAGATTCTTTTCATCTTAGTCCTACAGATATTAGAGGGGAGCCTGTGGAAAATGTCTGAGCTACACCATTCTGCTAAGTCATTTCAGTCGTGTCCGATTCTGTGCAACCCCATAGATGGCAGCCCACCAGGCTCCCCCGTCCCTGGGATTCTCCAAGCAAGAACAGTGGAGTGGACTGCCATTTCCTTCTCCAACGTATGAAAATGAAAAGTGAAAGTGAAGTCATTCAGTCGTGTCTGACTCTTTGCAACCCCATGGACTGCAGCCTACCAGGCTCCTCTGTCCATGGGATTTTCCAGGCAAGAGTACTGGAGTGGGGTGCCATTTACTTAAATGTTAAAAACAATCCCCTCAATCAGTTCCAAAGTTTTGGGTGTTCCTCTCTCTCCCAACTCCTGCTACCCACAATGTGCTTCATGCTAAGCAAATCTTGCAACAAAGTTTAAAACTTGTCTGCTTTGAAATAACCTGAAATATGGTCAAGAAGAAGTACATGGGAAATAATTTAGATCTTATTTATAGATTTTTTTACTTTGGTAATTGCAATAAAAGTTTAGCAAAAGGAGACACTAGTGGCATATAAAATAGAGATGTCTTAAGGAACAGTTAGAATATATGAAAGTGAAGTAAGGAATAAGGTGAGAAAGGGGCATGGCAACTGCATAAGACTGATTAGATCTAGGAGAACAAGAAATCCGTTTAGATCATTGGTTTTGCTTCCTATTTTTGACAAGTTGTGTGACCCATAGTACAGTTTTTTAATTAGTACCCAGCACTACTGATGGACAACTGTGTTGGTCAATGCTTAACAACCTGCCCCTTGGGGAATTGGGTGAGGGGGGGCCCCCCAACTTGTAGTGCTTGTTGATGTCTCTAGTGTAGATACTCATTATCAGTTTCAGCCACCACTGTGATATTAATGAACATGAAATGGCAAGAGACACACAGTAAGCTCTTGTGTGTCACTGGTTAGCTGGCTCTAGCATGCTACCATTTTGCTATGCATACCCAAGAAAAATAGAAAAAACAAATTTGACTAAAGCTAATAATCATGTTAGAATAATGCATTTTGGCATGGGTAGGGAGAGATCATTTTCTTGGAGCCCTTAAAAAACAGGCAGGAAAGCATGTTTAGACAGTAATTCAGGCTGTGAAGTCTTTCTTCCATGGTTTCACACTCCTGTTCCATAATTCCCATAGAAGAAATCTACACTATTCTGTACTTACTGATTATGTATTATTCATCAAGGCAGTCTTTATGTACTTAGAATTAGCACTGTATAGTATTAAAAATACAATCCAATTCCCAATATCCTCTGCCTAGAAAAGAACAGTTCTGTGTATCAGTTCAGTGCAGTACTTCCTTTTCTTCTTTGATTTCACAGTTCAAACATTTCACAAAGAGCTAAACCTGATTTTGTTCTCAAAGAAAAATATGCACTGGAGTCTAATGTATTGACTGACGTGCACCCTGGATGCCTTCTCCTGCTGCTGGAACTGCCTGCATTGTTGATCACTGAGTCATTAAGTAGCGTTCCATCACTTGGTGTTTGACAATATACTGTGATTCAGAGAGCATGTTCCCAGTTGGGCTCTCAATGAAGTGTGAAGCCTCCACTGATGATGAACAGTCATTTTCATCTGTGTTTTTTAGTAACTTCACCATGGGAGCTGTAATCTCAATATTTTTGAGAGTCTAGATGAGCAACTTGACTGCATTTTCCTAGAGTTGAGTAGTGAATGTAAAACAGTCATGGTTATGCTGGTCTTTTCTTCAAAGTGAGCCAATTTAGGTGGTCCCGCTTAGCCAGTATCTCACACACCTGATTCACAATGGTCTTCTTTATCTGTTTGAGAAATGTACATTCTCTGAATAGAAACGCAGTCAGGTGATTTTAACTATTTAGTCCCAGGGGCCTAGTGAATTTTCTTCTTTGACTCATATTTTACACATTTTGATTATTTCCTTTTGGGAATCTGTTTTTTATTTTGGATCTAGGAACTGAGTATATATACTTAACCTTTATGCTTTTGTGGTATAGGATGAATTCTTCTCTGATGAGTGATTTTTTTTTTTACATTGCTCCATAAAATTGGGGAAAAAATATATGAGGATTAAATCAGGAAGAAGTAATGCATAAATATGCTGATTAGAATTTAAGTTTAGTTTGTAAGCTTTAGTTGTTCATGTTTCATCCTAGTACAGAATTTATAAGCCATTAATCAGTTTTATATGGTAATTAGTTAATGTGTAGTTTTAAAATTATAAATATTTAAGTAATGCTGTAACAAAGATATAATTTATAATATATAATAATCATAATGTTATAGAAAAGCATACAAATAAAAATGCTATACTAAAGATGAGCCTTTGCTTGTGGCTCAGCTAGTAAAGAATCCACCTGCAATATAAGAGACCTGGGTTCAATCCCTGGATTGGAAAGATGCCCTGGAGAAGGGAAAGGCTACCCATGCCAGTATTCTGGCCTGGAGAATTCCATGGACTGTATAGTCCATGGGAACACAAAGAGTGTGACACGACCGAGCAACTTCACTTTCACTTTCATACTAAAGATTAATTGACTCAACATACATAATCTACTTATACATTTAAAAGTCCTCTTTTAATGCTACTGCTGCTGCTAAGTCGCTTCAGTCGTGTCTGACTCTGTGCGACCCCATAGACGGCAGCCCACCAGGCTTCCCTGTCCCTGGGATTCTCCAGGCAAGAACACTGGAGTGGATTGCCATTTCCTTCTCCAATGCATGAAAGTGAAAAGTGAAAGTGAAGTCTTTCAGTCGTGTCTGACTCCCAGCGACCCCATGGACTGCAGCCCACCAGGCTCCTCCACNGCCCTGGAGAAGGGAAAGGCTACCCATGCCAGTATTCTGGCCTGGAGAATTCCATGGACTGTATAGTCCATGGGAACACAAAGAGTGTGACACGACCGAGCAACTTCACTTTCACTTTCATACTAAAGATTAATTGACTCAACATACATAATCTACTTATACATTTAAAAGTCCTCTTTTAATGCTACTGCTGCTGCTAAGTCGCTTCAGTCGTGTCTGACTCTGTGCGACCCCATAGACGGCAGCCCACCAGGCTTCCCTGTCCCTGGGATTCTCCAGGCAAGAACACTGGAGTGGATTGCCATTTCCTTCTCCAATGCATGAAAGTGAAAAGTGAAAGTGAAGTCTTTCAGTCGTGTCTGACTCCCAGCGACCCCATGGACTGCAGCCCACCAGGCTCCTCCACCCATGGGATTTTCCAGGCAAGAGTACTGGAGTGGGCTGCCATTGCCTTCTCCGTCTTTTAATGCTACCAAACCAAAACTTGGATCTGCTTTCCGGTGTGTAGTAATGCTAGCCTATTGACTCCATGTTGTGTGAAGCAAAGTACAGTGTTGTAAGGTGCCATACAATTAGTCTGGGACTGGTGATGCTCAAAAATTCCAAACTTCCTGATGGGTTTTAGCTCAAATGCTCCTTACAGTTTCAGTGCAAGGTGAGGCAGAGGAGTCCCTGGGTACAGTGATCAACTCTTGCACAATTCACTGGTTGGTTGTTGGTAACAGGGGGATGTCACAGGGGTTAACTTTATCAATCCTTGGGCTTCAGTGGGCCTGGGGGCCCTGTGTTCCTTGTCATCAAGTAGTTAATTTCTTTCATTTGGTGAGGAGTTCGGCCTGTGGAAAACAACTCAGGAAATGTGCACTAGACACCATTGTCTGTGTACTTCAGAGAGGAGTTAAGGCAGAGAATGTGGGGAAGGGGTCTGTCCTCGGAATGCCTCATAGGGTCCTGTTCAGTAAAGGGCTTAATTCAGCCTGAAAATCTCAGAAACCCAGATGTAGGGCCAGGGTGCTGTATATGAAGCGTGTCCTCCCTCATACTGAGGGCATGGACTTTCTCTCCTTTAGATCCAAGTCTTCGTTCATTTATTTTATTTTATATAAGTTTTATTTATTTATTTTTAATTTTTAATTTTTTAGTTTGTTTTGCTTTACAATACTGTACTCATTTTGCCATACATTGACATNAGATTGAGGGCAGGAAGAGAAGGGGACAACAGAGGATGAGATGGTTGGATGGCATCACTGACTCGATGGACATGAGTTTGGGTGGACTCCGGGAGTTGGTGATGGACAGGGAAGCCTGGTGTGCTGCAGTTCATGGGGTTGCAAAGAGTCGGACACGACTGAGTGACTGGAGTGAAGTGAAGTGAATTGATACTCAGAAACATAATACTCACCAAAATATAAGATTTAGTAAGTGGTAGCTCTTGAAGAAAACTCAACTCGTTTGTGAACATTTTTTCTAAAATTTTTTCTTCCTCAAAATTTGCCATTGGAAGTCAGCAACACTGCAGCAGTCTATTCACTTAACATCTGAAAGTTAAGTTGGCTCTAGGATGAATTGTAAATCAATAATGAGGTCCCTTCAGGGCCTGTTGGATCTGAAACTGATACAATTCTGAAGGTCTTCTTTAAGAAAAAAGATGCAAATTATTAATATAAAATTGAAGACAAAGCAAATATCGATTCTAGACTGAGGAAATAAATTGCAAATTATAACTATTAAACAAAAATTAAAACACACACATTTCAAAAATAATATATTTTCATTAATTGCCTGATCCACTTTTAAAACCTTTCTTGCTTATATTTTCTGGCTGCATACTCTTTGGTCTTTTCTCTATCGACCATTGTTTTCTAATATTTTTATGAATAATAAAAACTCAATTCATTCTCCTTCTGTAGAATTGTTGAAATTTGGATTGATAAAATGCAAAAGTTTCTTTCAACATCATAACTAATATCACTAGTGCTATGTACATCTTTAAAATTCTTGTCAAATTGAGGGAAATCTTTCTTTTTCACATATGAACTGTCATATATCTAAGAACGTCAGTTTTCTTTGGGCCATGATTGGCTGCAAAATTTAGTGGACAATTCCTGTGAACCAATGTACAGTTGGTATCTTCCTTGCAATGTGGTGTTGGGAAGATATGAAAATACCTTCCCCTAATTCCATCTGTACTCAAAAGAGCTGATGTATGCATCTGCTTCCAACTCAGAGCTCAGTGATATCATATTTGTAGGTTGATTGGCTGTAATGCAAGTATTTATACCACTAGCAAAAACTAGAAATCAGCTTCTTTATGTTTTTTTTTTTTCCCAGAGAGCCAGTTACTACATGTGTATCAACACACCATTGTTAATACCTTCTCTCAAGTCTTCACTGAGATCAGCACTTCATGTCAGGTCAGTTGGAAATTCAAATCTTTTGGTAATAAGTTCAAACAATTTGTTATTCTCTATTAATTGCATTTGGAAACAATCCGAAGGTCTATTTATAACTTCAGTTACAATTTTTGTTTAATTAAAGCTGTTGGTGGGATCTGAAATTTATTTTGGCAATAATTTGTTTCTTGATTACAGAAAACTTTAAAACAATAAAGATATTGTTTATCTTTATTCCAGTATCTTATAGTCCATCAGTTTTTGCTGTTTTTTCTGTTATTTAATAAGTAAAAGCAATGCCAAATGAAGAATCGATTGTTTTCACTTGTGCCAAGTGAGATGTCCCAAAATGTCTTTCCAGATTGCAATTAAAATAGTATATTTTCAATTGTGTCAAAATAGTACATGTTCAACTGTGTCAGTTATTTAAATAAACACCTCTTTGACCATGTATTTTTGAATCACAGTGGTAGACAAGTCAGCATACAGAATAATCAGAATACTCTCAGAAGAAATTTCAATACCATAACAATTAGCAGCTACTAATCTGTATGTTGATATGACTGTCAACCACATAAACGTGTCTACTAAGCCCATTCTAAATGCATCCTCTAATAACTTCCTTTTCGCCAGAACCCCAGATTACAAAAGCCATGTTAGTACTCTCTGACATCAGGCAGAATGTGAAGGAAAGGAAGTGGGAGTGCAGAAGAGACTGCAATTTTTATAAAAACAATGTGTGAACACATTACTAGGGCCCATCCTAGAGCCTTGGAAGGGACCTGTGTAAATGAAGGTGCTTGAATCTGAAGCTTCATTAGTTCTATTAGAGGTCATTTCATTTCTAAGTAAATGTACTACTTTCTTTTTCTTAATATTCCTTTTCATTTTTACCTCCCTAAGTGGAGACACTAAGACGACACTTAGAAGAGAGCAAAGGAGTAAAACTTCAGGGTTTTTAAATGTGGTAATAAATGCATAAGTAATAAGAAAAACCTAGTTGCAGTGGACTCCATTTTTAAAAGTTTATGCTTCAAGATATCTTCATGAAAGTGAAAAGATTGCCTGTAGAATAGGAGAAAGTGCTTTTAATGCATATCTATTTAAACTGATTAACATATTCTGGATAATTTTATGTAAGATTCAACTGTAGTGTTCTCTCATAAAAAATTTTAAATGACTTAAACCAAATCATAGCATAATTGGAATGTATCAAAATATACATTGGACCAATTCTAACAATTGTTTTTAAGCAATTTGAAATAATTCATGAGATGAACAGTGTTCTCATTAATAACAAATTGCAATAGGGGAGCTAGCCTGGCTACTTTGCGTCTACTCTCTGCTTTGTTACTTTTAATATGAATAAAATACTTATGTTTAACAAAAGAAAAAATAGTATTTTGAAAAACTGTATGATACAGATTTTGTTCAGGCTCAACTCTTCCTAGAAATAAATGTTAATATTAAAATGTGGATAGAAGTAAATCTAAAATTAATCTTTGGAGTATAAAATATTAAGGAAATAAGTGATTAATGATCTACTTAGGATAAATGTGCAATAATACTCTTAAGCAAATTACTGGTTTACTAATTCAGCTCTTACTAATTTTGAAAAAAAATCCAACCAGGTGTTTCAGGACACAACTTTTCTTCCATAAAACATTATTAGAAGATATAATTCTTGATATTCTCGATGTTGTAGCATTTAGATTTTGTACCAATTATTTTTGTCACTGATGTAATCAACTGACATTTACTTATGATAAAACACTTATCAAATGGTTAACAGTTAATTATTATAAAACAGGTTAATAGCATAAATATTTAAAGTTGAAATATATAAGATGTAAATAGTATAGCACAACTTTTCATCCTTCTCACTGATAATGTGTTGCAGTCCAGACTTACCATTACCGTGTGATGGATAGCTTCACCCTCCTAGGAAACAGAAAGAATTTCACTGTCTGGCACATTGAGATCCACACATTCTCTTGTAATTATAACAGTGGCGGTACCCACTCAAGCAGTGGTACAGTGCATCAGATTCTCTCTGAGTACAGCTGCGTAATCTATCAGACTCAGGCTTATTAAATCTCAGTGCTTGGAATGACATTTCTTTATTAAACAAAGTCTCTGATTTTAATTAAGGTTTAAACTAAGTTATAAAGTAAGATAAATCCTAAGTTGTGAATGAATTGCATGCTTTTTACCTAATTTAGTTAGCCACAGGTAGAATAGTTTTGAAATGTTTTGAAAGAGTCTAAAGCCAATGTTACAAAATTAATGCTGTGATATGTTCTCACAACACAAGCATCCTCGTAACATCTCTATTTACAAATGCATTTATTGAAATTTCAGTTGACTGTGGATCAAATTAAAATTAGTAAAGTTTTTTGTACAGAATTAAAATGATCCAGTCAGTTAATCAGCAGAGATCTATTGAGTGCCAGATGCTCAGTTCCTCTCTACCTTGTGCCAGATATGTGGGAGAACATTATAAGAACAGATGTGCGGAAATCTAATTTGGAAGATAAGGACTTCATAAGAACATGACAAATAAGTAAAAACTCAAATCACACGTAGTAATATAACATGTGCTTTTGGTACCTGTTGATACATGGTACAATATAGTTGGTACAATGTAGCACTCACAGNACCTTGTGCCAGATATGTGGGAGAACATTATAAGAACAGATGTGCGGAAATCTAATTTGGAAGATAAGGACTTCATAAGAACATGACAAATAAGTAAAAACTCAAATCACACGTAGTAATATAACATGTGCTTTTGGTACCTGTTGATACATGGTACAATATAGTTGGTACAATGTAGCACTCACAGTTTGAAGAAGGCAATGGCACCCCACTCCAGTACTCTTGCCTGGAAAATCCCATGGATGGAGGAGCCTGGTAGGCTGCAGTCCATGGGGTGGCGAAGAGTCGGACACGACTGAGCGACTTCACTTTCACTTTTCACTTTCATGTATTGGAGAAGGAAATGGCAATCCACTCCAGTATTCTTGCCTGGAGAATCCCAGGGACAGGGGAGCCTGGTGGGCTGCTGTTATGGGGTCGCACAGAGTCGGACATGACTGAAGTGACTTAGCAGAAGCAGCAGCAGCAGCAGTATTCACAGTTAAAGCCATAAAAATTGAGTAAAAGCAATAGTTCTCAGGAAATTTGACTTTGGAGGCGATGGAGCTTGATTACAGAACTTCCACGATGGTTGGATGGCATGACTGACTCAATGAATTTGAGTTTTAGCAAGCTCCAGGAGTTGGTGATGGGCAAGGAACCCTGGCATGCTGCAGTCCATGGGATTGCAAAGAGTCAGACATGACTGAGCTACTGAACTGAAAACTGAATAGTTCTTAGGATTAGGTGATGAAAAATCTTAATGGGAGAGTTTCTGATCACGAACCCAAATGAGTCCTCTTTTGTTTATTCAAAGATGACATTTCTGAGTAGTGTCTGATAGTATCTGACGGGTAACTTATTGTTAAAGTTTCTGTATTTCCAGAGTCTCCCTTCCTCTTTTCTTTCTCTACCATTGGCAGTACCCTACAACCTGCTAGAATGAATGACACCATTTTTTTTTTCTTGATAGAAGTGCTTAGACAAAAGTCTTGATATAACCACTAATGAGCCTCAAAAAATTAGATTTGCAACACGGTTAATAATGAACAGCTTTTGAGGCATACACATATACTCGTTTTTATCCATTTAGTTTTTGGAACGTCAGGTTGGGGACCTTCAACAAGGTCTACCTCTGATAGGAAGAGAAGTGGGAATCAGCTTTTCTTGTAGTTTACTTGCTTCTAGAGAGCAAATATATGTTTTTTTATGAGTCTTTTTCTATAGTTTCTGGAACTACCTTAGCTAGATAAATATTACTTTGTTTGACAGGCATGAAGGTCTACAGCCCATGCTAATATTTTTTCATTTCAGCACATCACCTCTTGATGGAGTACTGTAAACTACTTCTACTTGTTGCCCTTGGTTCTGCCTAACATAACTTATGCCTTCAAGAAGTTTGGCCTTATGCTCAACTTAAATCTTTCTGTAGGGGAATAGCTTGGATAAATAGCACAGTAAATTATTATTATTTGTTATTTTGTCACATAGCTGTGTGATTAACAATGCATGGTGATTTTGGTTATCTTTATCAGTAACTACTAAATATATCCTATATACCCTATCAAGTATAGAAGAAATGATTCATGCTTTGTTTGAGACTAACAAGGTTCTCTACATATCATTTAGGCTCACGTCACTCAGATTAGGTGAAAAGGGTAAGAGAACAAGTTTGCCTTAACTTAGTGCTGGACAATTAAGAAATTAATCAGTAACACTTAAAACCAAATCAAGAGAAAATGCAGTTTTAACCTTGTTAGTAGGATAAATTTTTCTGACTGTGGCAATTCAGTTGGGCATTTGGGAAAAAGGAGAGGAACACAAGGCTTACAATTGGGAAGTGGCAAAAGAAACATATCAGAGCTGGTCTCTCACGTAAATAAGAAAGTCCTCACAATAAGACAATGCAGAGTGAAAGAGACCTTAATCCAGACAAAGGAGGGCATGATGTAAAAACAGGACTACCATTCTGGGCTGAGGCACTTGCTTAAGAACTGTGATATAGTGTGAGTTCAAAATATAGTTGATTTTTTAAAAAGTACTCCTCTTAAAAATTGTTTTTAAATTAATTAGTCTATTTTCTATTTAAAATAGGTACAAAATAGGCAAAACTAATCCATCAGTTTAGAAGTTATGTTACTGATTACCCTTTCATGTTAATGGTTACACTTGACATGGGGAGAGAAGAAGTTAGTAATAGAGTTAAGGGGTACTTCTGGGGGCTGCTAATGTTCTATTTTCTTGAGCTGGTTGTGCTTACAGGAGTGTTCTCAGATGGCATAAATTCATTTTTATATTTACTAGATGTATACTTTTTATGTGAATACTATACTTCTACAAAAAGGGTTTTTTGTTTTTAAGTAGAAAATTGCTAGATTTAAAAGGAAAGCCATGTCTGTATTGCATCTACCTTAAGTGAATGGCTTTGTAGGGTACTCTCAAGCCCAGGAAAATGAGCCCGTGCAGCAGGATGGTGTCTGCCTCTCTTCTCCCTCGCCCACACCTATACTTCCTGCACCAGTGTCAGCTTTGAGCACTAATGTGGAGAAGGCATCATCAATCTGTGTTGGGGTGAGAAATTGCAATAACGACTTTGATGCTTCCCCACTCATGGTACTAAGATAGGCTATCTTCAAATACTGGGTCATTTTTCTCAAAGTAGACCTGGCTAACAGTGTATATTTGTAACCCCAGATGGACCAGAAAGTGGCTGTATTTTGCTTCTGGGTTGTTGTGGTTGTGGCTGTTGTGTTTCACCATGGACACCTTGAGCAACTACATTCTGTAACCCAGATCTTAGTTTTGTTAGTGCTCCCTCCTCCCTTTGTTCTCCCCGCTGCCTCCCAGCCGCCACCCCTCACTCCAGCTCTTGTCCTCTACACTATAGTGAGGCTGTCATGGACCCTGTCTTCCACATGTTATTATATCCAGAGTAAAGTCTTTATGTTCTATTGAATATTTCATTCAAGTCAGATGGATATGGTGTGAGAATTCATGTGTCAACTTGCCTGGGGTAAAGTGCCAAGATGTTTGGTCAAGATTATTCTGGGTGCGTCCGTAAGTATGCTTTTGGATGAGATTAACGTTTGAATCAATAGACTGAGTAAAGCAGGATTGCCTTTCCTAGTGTGGGTGACCCTTCCCCAATCACTTAATGGCCTGAATAGAATAAAAGATGGAACCTCCCAAGAGCAGACAGAAAGGAACTCCTCCTTCCTGGTTGGCTGAGCTGGAACACAGTCTTTCCTTGCCTGCAGAATAGACCTGAAACATTGGCTCTTCTGGTGTCTCCTGGTTGCCAGCTTTCAGACTGAAACTTACACTGTCAGTTCTCTGGTTCTCAGATCTTCATATTCAGACCAGAACTACACCATTAGCTATCCTGCTATCCTGGGTCTCCAGCTTGCCAACTTTAGATCTTGGGACTTCTCAGCTTATGTGTGTGTGTGTGTGTGTGATGTAGAGGGACAAGGTTATGATAATCAAAAATAGGCAGAACAAAATCAAAATATTATTCTAGCCAGCCAGACTGTATTAACTAATATTAATGTTTCTTATCCACAATATCTAGTTAAAATATAATTAAGCTGTTTTAGGAATAAAAACAATATATTTAATAGTGGAAAAAATTTTCCCCTCACAGGTTCACAAGTGTCAAATTTATGTATTTTATTTCAGCCAAGTTTAGATAATCATACACAGAATTTTAAGAAAAATCTTTTTCTCCAGTGGACATGCTAAAGAGGAAGAATGTGGTATCTCTGGATAACAGCAGAGGGGTGATAGGTCATCCCTATTAAGAGATGGTAGAATGACAGGTGGAATGGAATATTTGAGAAAGCTTCTTTTTTAGTTAGAACCAAGAGCAGGGTCAAGAAAGGACTCTGCAGGTTTTTTAGACCTTACTATCAGGCAGACTGAGACTTTTTCTTAGAGGTGATAGATATCTATTTCTGATAAAGTCAAGTACTTCCACCCTGGAGTGGGAAGTATTTATTCTGTCATTCAGCTGTCGTAAAGTGAGAATGCCTACAAAGAGTTCTTGTTCAGGGGAAAGATAAGTCAATTTAAAAATTTAACTTACATGCTAAAGCTTCAGATACTGAACCTGGAGAACTAAAATGAAAAAAAGGAAAAAAGTGAAAAGATAGAAAAGGCACCTATCTGAGCTGTTATATAACAGGAATGTTTACCCTGATTTTTTAATTTAGGGCTTATTTTGCACAAAGATGTTGTTCAGTTCAGTTCAGTCACTCATTTGTATCCAACGCTTTGCAGCCCCATGGACTGCAGAATTTCAGCTTCCCTATCTGTCACCAACTCGTGGAGCTTGCTCAAACTCATGTCCATCACATCAGTGATGCCATCCAACCATCTTATACTCCATTGTCCTCTTCTCCTCCTGCCTTTAATCTTTCCCAGCATCAGGGTTTTTTCCAAAGAGTCAGTTCTTTACATCAGGTGGCCAAAGAATTGGCGCTTCAGTTTCAGCATCAGTCCTCCCAGTGAATATTCAGGACTTATTTCCCTTATGATTGACTGGTTTGATCTCCTTGCAATCCAGGGGACTCTCAGGAGTCTTCTCCAACACCACAGTTCAAAGGCATAAATTCTTTGGCACTCAGCTTTCTTTATAGTCCAATTCTCGCATCCATACATGACTAGTGGGAAAACCATAGCTTTGACTAGAAGGACCTTTGTCGGCAAAGTAATGTCTCTGCTTTTTAATATGCTGTCTAGAATGGTCATAGCTTTTCTTCCAAGGAGCAAGCATCCTTTCCTTTAATTTCATGGCTTCAGTCGAGATCTGCAGTGATTTTGGAGCCAAAAAAAAAATCTGTCTCTGTTTCCATTGTTTCCCCATCTATTTGCCATGAAGTGATGGGACTGGATGCTATGATCTTAGTTTTCTGAATGTTAAGTTTTAAGCTAACTTTTTCACTCTCCTCTTTCACTTTCGTCAAAAGGCTCTTTAGTTCTTCTTTACTTTCTGCCATAAGGATGCTATCATCTGAATATTTGAGGTGATGTTTCTCCCGGCAGTGTTAATTCCAGCTTGTGTTTCATCCAGCCCTGCATTTAACATGATGTACTCTGCATGTAAGTTAAATAAACAGGGTGACAATATACAGCCTTGATGTACTCCTTTCCCAATTCGGAACCAGTCTATTGTTCCACATCTGATTCTAACTCTTGCTTCTTGACCTGCATACAGATTTCTCAGGAATCAGGTAAGGTGGTCTGATATTCCCATATCTTGAATAATTTTCCACAGTTTGTTATGATCCACATAGTAATAGACTTTTACATAGTCAATAAAGCAGAAGTAGATGTTTTTGTGGGACTCTCTTGCTTTTTTGATTATCCAACAGATATTTGATCTCTGGTTCCTCTGCCTTTTCTAAAACCAGCTTGAGCACCTGGAAGTTCATGGTTCACGTAGTGTTGAAGCCTGGCTTGGAGAAATTTGGAGCATTACTTTGCTAGCATGTGAGATGAGTACAATTGTGCAGTAGTTTGAACATTCTTTGGCATTGCCTTTCTTTGGGATTGGAATGAAAACTGGCTTTTTCCAGTCCTGTGGCCACTGCTGACTTTTCCAAATTTGCTGGCATATTCAGTGCAGCACTTTCACAGCACCATCCTTTAGAATTTGAAATAGCTCAACTGGAATTCCATCATCTCCACTAGCTTCATTCGTAGTGATGCTTCCTAAGGCCCGCTTGACTTCACATTCCAGGATGTCTGGCTCTAGGTGAGTGATCACACCATCATGATTATCTGGGTCGTGAAGATCTTTTTTGTACAGTTCTTCTGTGTCTTCTTGCCACCTCTGCTTAATATCTTCTGCTTCTATTAGGTCCATACAATTTCTGTCCCTTATTGGGCCCATCTTTGCGTGAAATGTTCCCTTGAGATATCTAATTTTCTTGAAGAGATCTCTAGTCTTTTCCATTCTATTATTTTCCTCTATTTCTTTGCATTGGTGACTAAGAAAGGCTTTCTTATCTATCCTTGCTATTCTTTCAAACTCTGCATTCACATGGGTATATCTTTCCTTTTCTCCTTTGCCCTTAGGGTCTCTTCTTTTCACAGCTATTTGTAAGGCCTCCTCAGACAGCCCTTTTGCTTTTTTGCATTTGTTTTTCTTGGGGACGGTCTTGATCACTGCCTCCTGTACAGTGTCATGAACCTCCATCTATAGTTCTTCAGGCACTCTGTCTATCAGATTTAATACCTTGAATCTATTTGTCACTTCCACTGTATAATCATAAGAAATTTTCTTTAGGTCATACCTGAATGGTGTAGTGGTTTTCCCTACTTTCTTCAATTCAAGTCTGAATTCATGATCTGAGCCAGAGTCAGCTCCTGGTTTTGTTTTTGCTGACTGTACAGAGCTTCTCATCTTTGGCTGCTAAGAATATAATCAGTCTGATTTTAGTATTGACCATCACCATCACCATGGTGATGTCCTTGTGTAGAGTCATCTCTTGTGTTGTTGGAAGAGGGTGTTTGCTATGACCAGTGCGTTCTCTTGGCAAAACTCTGTTAGCTTTTGACCTGCTTCCTTTTGTACTCCAAGGGCAAATTTGCCTGTTAATCCAGGTATCTCTTGACTTCCTACTTTTGCATTTTAGTTCCATGTAATGAAAAGGATATCTTTTGGGGGTGTTAGTTCTAGAAGGTCTTGTAGGTCTTCATAGAACTGTTCAACTTTAGCTTCTTCAGCATTACTGGTTGGGGCATAGACTAGGATTACTGTGGTATTGAATGATTTGCCTTGGAAATGAACAGATATCCTCCTGTTGCTTTTGAGGCTGCACCCAAGTACTGCATTTCAGACTCTTGTTCACTATGAGGGCTACTCCATTTCTTCTAAGGGAATCTTGCCCACAGTAGTAGATATAGTGGTCATCTGAGTTAAATTCATACATTCCACCTCATTTTAGTTTGCTTATTCCTAAAATATTGATTTTCACTCTTGCCAATTCCTATTTGACCACTTCTAAGCAGTGAAAAAATGCAAAATGGCTGTGTAAGGAGGCAGTACAAGTAGCTGTGAAAAGAAGGGAAGTGAAAAGCAAAGGAGAAAAGGAAAGATACACCCATTTGAATGCAGAGCTTCAAAGAATAGCAAGGAGAGATAAGAAAGCCTTCCTCAGTGATCAGTGCAAAGAAATAGAGGAAAACAACAGGATGGGAAAAACTAGAGATCTCTTCAGGATAATTAGAGATACCAAGGGAAAATTTCATGCAAAAATGGGCTCAATAAAGGACAGAAATGGTAATGCCCAAACAGAAGCAGAGGATATTAAGAAGAGGTGGCAAGAGTACACAAAAGAATTGTACAAAAAAGATCTTCATGACCCAGATAATCACAATGGTGTGATCACTCATCTAGAGCCAGACATCCTGGAATGTGAAATCAAGTGGGCCTTAGGAAGCATCACTACAAACAAAGCTGGTGGAGGTGATGGAATTCCAGTTGAGCTATTTCAGATCCTAAAATATGATGCTGTAAGTGCTGCACTCAATATGCCAGCAAATTTGGAAAAGTCAGCAGTGGCCACAGGACTGGAGAAGGTGTTTTCATTCCAATCCCAAAGAAAGGCAATGCCAAAGAATGTTTAAACTACCGCACAATTGCGCTTATCTCATACACTAGCAAAGTAAGGCTCAAAATCCTCCAAGCCAGGCTTCAGCAATACGTGAACCATGAACTTCCAGATGCTCAAGCTGGTTTTAGAAAAGGCAGAGGAACCAGAGGTCAAATTGCCAACATCTGCTGGATCATCTAAAAGCAAGAGAGTTCCAGAAAAACATCTACTTCTGCTTTATTGACTATGCCAAAGCCTTTGACTGTGTGGATCACAATAAACTGTGGAAAATTCTGAAAGAGATGGGAATACCAGACCACCTGACCTGCTTCTTGAGAAACCTATATGCTGGTCAGGAAGCAACAGTTAGAACTGGACAGGGAACAACAGACTGGTTCCAAATAAGGAAAAGGAGTACATTGAGGCTGTATATTGTGACCCTGCTTTTTTAAATTATATGCAAAGTACAGCATGAGAAACACTGGGCTGGAGGAAGCACAAGCTGGAATCAAGATTACCGGGAGAAACGCCAATAACCTCAGATATGCAGATGACACCACAATTATGGCAGAAAGTGAAGAACTAAAGAGCCTCTTGATGAAAGTGAAAAAGGAGAGTGAAAAAGTTGGCTTAAAGCTCAACATTCAGAAAACTAAGACCATGGCAAATGGTCCCATCACTTCATGGCAAATAGATGGGGAAACAGTGGCTGACTTTATTTTTTTGGACTCCAAAAATCACTGCAGATGGTGATTGCAGCCATGAAATTAAAAGGTACCTGCTCCTTGGGAGGAAATTTATGACCAAGCTAGACAGCATATTTTGCCACCTGACACAAAGAGTTGACTTATTGGAAAAGACTCTGATGCTGGGAGGGATTGGGGGCAGGAGGAGAAGGGGACGATGTAGGATGAGATGGCTGGATGGCATCACTGACTAGATGGACGTGAGTTTGGGTAAACTCTGGGAGTTGGTGATGGACAGGGAGGCCTGGTGTGCTGTGATTCATGGGATTGCAAAGAGTCAGACACAACTCAGCAATTGAACTGAACTGAACTCAACTGAAGACAGCATATTAAAAAGCAGAGACATTATTTTGTCAACAAAGGTCCATCTAGTCAAGGCTATGGTTCTTCCAGTAATCATGTATGGATGTGAGAGTTGCACTATAAAGAAAGTTGAGCACTGAAGAATTGATGCTTTTGAATGTGGTGTTGGAGAAGACTCTTGAGAGTCCCTTGGACTGCAAGGAGATCCAACCTGTCCATCCTAAAGGAGATCAGTCCTGGGTGTTCATTGATGCTAAAGCTGAAACTCCAATCCTTTGGCCACCTGATGCCAAGAGCTGACTCATTTGAAAAGACTGATGCTGGGAAAGACTGAGGGTAGGAGGAGAAGGGGATGACAGAGGATGAAATGGTTTGATGGCATCACTGACTCAAAGAACACGGGTTTGTGTTAACTCTGGGAGTTGGTGTTGGACGAGGAGGCCTGGCATGTTGGGATTCATGGGGTTGCAAAGAGTCAGACATGACTGAGCGAATGAACTGAATTGAACTGAAACAGTGAAATGAATACACATTTATAAAACGTGGTACATTTCCTTGTTGGATCGTAGAAGTTTTAAAATATGCATTAATTAACTCAACTGATGCTTTAAGCTAACTGCCTGACCTAATCTGGCTCAAAGGGCATCTGCTGCTGCTGCTGCTGCTAAGTCGCTTCAGTCGTCTCCAACTCTGTGCGACCCCATAGATGGCAGTCCACCAGACTCCGCCGTCCCTGGGATTCTCCAGGCAAGAACACTGGAGCGGGTTGCCGTTTCCTTCTCCAATCTAAAGGCACCTAACCAAGTCTAATTAATTTTAGTGATGTCAAATATCACACCAGTTTAATAGAATTTATGTGTTTTTAAATGAATAGTAATCAAGCATTTTGACAGAAAGCATACTCATTGTCACAGGGTGTTTTGGAATCTGCATCCCAGCTTAACAAAGTAGTTCCTAGGGTGTATAGCATAGTTATTGAAATATATTTCCAGCTAAACCTAGTGTTACAATGCTTCTCCTTAATTCAGAGGCTTCCTACATAGAAGTGCTAAGAAAAGAGATTCTCTTTAAAGTAATTGAACACTTGTGAAGCTTAGGAGTGTGTTAGATTTTAAATTTGTTAAAACGGATAGCTGGATATTGCTTGGCTGGTCTTAACAGACATTTCAGTGATCAATGGCTTATTAAACTTGCAAATTAAAATGTTTCTGCATCATCCTCATGAATAAAATCTGAAAACAACAATTTGGTAAATAACTAGGAAAACATAAACATTCTGCATTGAATTTTAAATTTCTAAAAGTTTAAAATGTATTTTTGTTTAAAACACATGTGGCTGAAAACAGCAGGTATATTTTGAGGATCATGTACCTGTGGATGACATGACATACATGGTTCAGCAACATGGGAAAGCCTGCATTCCTTGAATTATAACTTCTGAAGGTGCTTCTGGGTTCAGCAACAGAAACCAGCGGCAAAATCAAACACTTAGGTTTTCCTTGGAAAAGTCCATTTAGAGAAAAAATGGCAGTACTTTTTAAAATTATGCTACTATTGCTGCTTAGTTACTTCAGTTGTGTTTACTTCTGTGCGACCCTATGACCTGCAGCCTGCCAGACTCCTCTGTCCATGGTGTTCTCTCCGTAAGAGTACTAGAGTGGGTTGCCATGCCCTCCTCCAGGGGATCTTTCTGACCCAGAGATCAAGCCCGTGTCTCCTGCATTGCAGGCAGATTCTTTATCATTCAGCCACCAGGAAAACCCACCTTTACAAATTATAGAGGAGAACAATGTGGCTTCAGAACTCTGGCCTTAAGTTCTTTGAATCTTACAGAACTCACTAATGAAGACACCAGAGTGTCTTCAGGATTTGTACAGAAGGCAAACTTCACATTGGAGAAGGCAATGGCACCCCGCTCCAGTACTCTTGCCTGGAAAATCTCATGGATGGAGGAGCCTGGTAGGCTGCAGTCCATGGAGTCGGGAAGAGTTGGACATGACTGAGCGACTTCATTTTCACTTTTCACTTTCATGCATTGGAGAAGGAAACGGCAACCCACTCCAGTGTTCTTGCCTGGAGAATCCCAAGGATGGGGGAGCCTGGTGGGCTGCTGTCTATGGGGTTGCACAGAGTTGGACACGACTGAAGTGACTTAGCAGCAAATTTCACATCCTCATGGATAATGTGTTAAAGGGATAAATGACTGATTGGCTCTTCATCATAAGAATAGTACAGATTTATAAGGGAAAAACAAGCAAAATTTAGAAAAGTGGATAAAGATAGCAATGGAAAAATATGTGTTAGCAGGCATTTTAATTGTTCTGTTGATGGGAATATAAAATGACATACCTTTTAGGATGAATAATCAGGAGATTGTAGCCCTAAATCTATCATGTGCAAACTCTTACTTTACTATTCGGTCTTTAAAGTTTTATTCTAAAGAAATAATAGATAACATGATGCATTTTTTAACTAAAGTAGAAAATTAATAGAAAATATTTATATCCCAAGATAAGAAATAGGAAATAAACAATATAGTAATATACTGTTATAAAGCTGTTATATTGATGAATGTTAAAATTGTTTAAAAGGGTAAGATTGCAGTGACATTAATATGATTTAATTAGACTATGAAATAAGCAAGCAAAGTAAAAAAAAAAATGGATTATTCTAGGTAAAAATCCCTTGGCACTGTCCAACTTATTTTTCCAAGCACCTGAGAGATTTCTGTGGCCTTTGGAATATGCTCAGCAAGCCTAAAATGCCAGGAAGTTCGTACTCTTGTGGGTATCCTATAGCCTAAATAATACCTGGGAGTTTGTCAGCTTCCCTGGTGGCTTAGATGATAAAGAATCTGCCTCCAACAGAGGAGCCCTGGGTTTGATCCCTTGGTTTGGAAGATCCCCTGGAGAAGGGAATGATTCCACTATTCTTGCCTGGAGAATCCTATGGACAGAAGAGACTGGCAGGCTGTAGTCCATGGGGTCACAAAGAGTCAGACATAACTGAGCAACTAACACTTTCACTTTATTGGGCCCTGTGGCTCAGATGTTAAAGAATCTGCCTGCAATGCAGGAGACTTAAGAGACACGGGTTTGATCCCTAGGTTGGAAAGATCCCCTGGAGGAGTGCATAGCAAACCACTCCAGTATTCTTACTTAGAGAATCCTATGGACAGAGGAGGCTGGTGGGCTACAGTCCACACAGTTGCAGAGTCCAACATGAAACGACTTAGCATGGGTGCACTCAGTTTCTCACTGGCTGGGGCAACTCCAAATCATGTTCACTACAGTTTTCCTGAGATTCCCAGCTGGATTGGTCTCTGTCTCCCACAGGGCTAATTTATCCATTAATTCCCATTATCTCTCACAGGGGTACTAGTCCATTAACAGTAGACTTTCTTTCTGTCCGTATATCCCTTCTCCTCTATGAGTGCTCCTGGATCCACCTCCCAGATAAAACAGATTCTTCTGTAATTTTATTCAGAGTCTGCTTATCGGAGACTCCAACGTGAAACAATACTTTTTTGTGTGTTATATGGCTTGTTTGTATGTAAATAAGGCCATAGAAATGTACACCAAAATGTTAACAGTGCTTCTCCATTTAGAATGATTCAAAGTGCTGCTTACACTTGTCTGTGTTATATGTTTATTTTTCAAGACAGTGTGTTATTTTAGGAGGAAAATTTATGTACCGGAAGGGGCAGTGCACTGGGCCTTCTGGGTACACTCAGTCCTAGACTGAGCAAAGAAGTGCTTCAGATGGGGAGGGAAGAGGTTTGCAGTTCATATATTTCCTTCTTCCAGAAAGATTGCCCCTTCTGTTCTGGAACTTCACAGGTTATAGGCTGAAGGTGAATTCCTCAGTGGACCTGCAGTAAGCAACTGGAGCAGGCAAAAGTAAAGGAAATGAGAGGCATTAATTATAAAAGGAAGAGAAACTCAAACTCCTGGCTTTCCTATAGCAGGTTGGCTTAGCCCACAATAAGAAAGATGTACTAAAAAAAGAACTATTTATTCATTTCTTTTCTTGCTAAAAGACCCTGTCAGTCTTCTTTACTGCTGTTTTTTGTAATTGCTTTTAACAACAACCAACCCATTTAAAATAATTGAACTTTATTAAAATATTGTAAAAAAATATACTTATCAATGTCTTCATGTCATGGTGAAGACATATTTATAATAGTAGCATAGGTTCATATGAGGAATGTCAGCACTGAATGTATACTTTGAAGAAAATACAAATGTTTAAGAATAGAACTACTGATTACTTACAGTCCGCATTAAGTTTTTCATTTTGAAAGACAGTGATTTATTATATTCCCATATATTTTACTTGCCTGTAAAATTCTCTATTTACCCCCTAATAATTAAGAGTATAATAAATTTTTGTTGTAAAAATTAGACATCTTGCTCAAAATTTTATTTTCACTTATTAATGGACTGAAAGATAAATTTAAAAACATACTTTTCTGTTGTTTTATTCATTAGTATCATGGATTGGTGATTTTATGTTATTAAGCATTAATGTGCTGTTCACACCATTTAGTTCTATATTGAACAAAAGCTTAGCAAAATTTTTTCTTTACTAAAATTGTATATATCAATGGTTCTAATATTTATTTTGTTCTACCCTAAAACCAGGAAACAGCAGGAAAAAACACAAGTTAGTTGTAAGTCACATTTTCAAATACATTAGATATATACCATAAACATACTAAGTCAAGTAGACAGTGTTTGAATATTTTGTGGAAAAATATAACGATATACATTTTGGTATTTTGATTCAGTTCAGTTTAGTTGCTCAGTCATGTTTGACTCTTTGCAACCCCATGGACTGCAGCACGCCAAGCTTTCCTGTCCAACATCAGCTCCCAAAGCTTGCTCAAACTCCTGTCCATCGAGTTGGTGATGACATCCAACTAGCTTATCCTCTTTCTTCCCCTTCTCCTTCTACCTTCAATCTTTCCCAGAGTCAGGGTCTTTTCTAATGAGTCAGTTCTTCGCATCAGGTGGCCAAAGTATTGGAGTTTTAGCTTTAGCATCAGTCCTTCCAATGAATATTCAGGACAGATTTCCTTTATGATTGACTTTTTTTTTTTTTAATGGAACAGAAAAACAAAAAAGATTAACTTCCAAATAAAATTTTATCACCTTTGTTATTGTGATACTTGCCTTATATTCTATTATTGTCTATTTGGTCAAGTAAAATTTAAAGTTCTATCTGTAGCACTACTAAATGTCTATGAGGCAAAATTGTGTTTAAGAATAATGTCATGAAATAATGCTTAGGCGTTCTCTGTTATGTGTAGATTCATATTATTTGCTGTAACTCCAAATTGTTGTCACAAAGATTTAGCCTAAACTTTAGTACCAGGCACAAGCTGATTTTGAAGTACTTCCACTTTGTATATCAAGAAAGTAAAAATATAAAATAGGAACAGTGACTCTCCTTGGGCACAACAGAAAATGTTGTTGTTGTTCAGTCACCAAGTTGTATCTGAGTCTTTGTGGCCCCATGGATTGCAGCACGCCAGGCCTCCCTGCCCATCACCAACTCCTGGAGCTTGCTCAAACTCATGTCCATTGAGTTGGTGATGCCATCCAGCCATCTCCTCCTCTGTCATCCCCTTCTCCTGCCTTCAGTCTTTCCCAGCATCAGGGTCTTTTCCAGTGAGTCACTTCTTTGCATCAGGTGGCCAATGTATTGGAGCTTCAGCTTCAGCATCAATCCTTCCAATGAATAGTCAGGATTGATTTCCTTTAGGATAGACTGGTTGGATCTCCTTGCAGTCCAAGGAGCTCTCAAGAGTCTTCTCCAGCACCACAGTTCAAAAGCATCAATTCACTGTTGCCCAGCCTTGGTGGCTCAGAGAGTAAAGCGCCTGCTTGCAATGCAAGAGACCCAGGTTCGATCCCTGGATTGGGAAGATCCCCTGAAGAAGGAAATGGCAACCCACTTCAGTACTCTTGCCTGGAAAATCGCATGGACAGAGGAGCCTGGTAAGCTACAGTCTATGGGGTCGCAAAGAGTAGGACATGACTGAGTGACTTTACAGCCTTCTTCATTGTCCAACTCTCACATCTGTACCTGACTACTGGAAAAACCATAGCTTTGACTATATGAACCTTTGTCAACAATGTGACTAAGCAAGGTTTATTATTAAGAAGGTTTATTGTTAAGGGTACGACAGAGGATGAGACGGTTGGATGGCATCACTGACAAGATGGACATGAGTTTGAGTAGGCTCCAGGAGTTGGTGATGGACAGGGAGGCCCAGCGTGCTGCAGTCCATGGTGTTTCAAATAGTCAGACATGACTGAGCGACTGAACTGAACTGAACTGATTATTAAGAATAAATTATTATAGTGTAAACATGGGATTTTATGTACTGGTTTATCTGTGAAATTTGATCTAATGGAACTAAAGGCAAAAAGTTGGAGTAAATATTTTAAAATATATAATAGAAAACATTTTTTCTTTCTTTTTAATTTAAATTTATTTGTTTTAATCAGAGGCTAATTACTTTACAATATTGTACTGGTTTTGCCCTACATCAACATGAATCCTCCATGGGTGTACACGTGGTCCCCATCTTGAACTCCCCTCCCACCTCCTTCTCCGTACCATCCCTCTGGGTTATCCCAGTGCACCAGCCCCAAGCATCCTGTATCGAACCTGGACTGGAGATTCGTTTCTTATATGTATAGGGCATTTTTGTATAAATTTTTAAAAATATAATATTTGATAAATTTTACATGTTTTGTTTTAGCAAAACTCAAATGCAGATGTTCAGAGCAAGGTAAAAAACACATGCTGTTGAATAGACCTAGGCAATGTCATTTTTGTCAGTATATACAAATTGAAATATTCTTAAAACAAGCATGTGCTGTGTTGCTGTGCTGTGTTGCTCAGTCATGTCTGACTCTTTGCGACCCCATGGACTATAGCCTGCCAGGTTCCTCTGTCCATGGGGCTTCTCCAGGCAAGAATACTGGAGTGGGTTGCCATACTCTCCTCCAGGGGATCTTCCCAACCTAGGAATCAAACTGGAGTTTCCTGAATTGCAGGCAGATTCTTTACCAGCTGACCTACCAGGGAAGCCCCAAAATAAGCATAGAGAGCAAAAAGATGAGGCTTAGCTTGGGGAAATATTAATTGCAAATCAATCCATTTATTAAAGTATGCATTATAGAACAGCTTATAGAATAATGTAAGGCCTACTTTCTGATGTTGTGAATAGAGCTGTGCATTCAATTAAAAGATAAATTCTAAATTAAAATTTCCTTCTTGGAATAAAAAATTCTTTGGTACAGAAAAGTCTCAAGTCTAAGACAATAAACTGTTTTTTTGTGTGCTTTGTGCATCTGTAGTATTTTAACAGTTTACAGCTCTGTCCTTGTTGACATTTCATTTTACTTATATGACTCAGTTTTAATGTTAAAAGAGATAAATGATTAAAAGTTCAGTGAAAGCAACATATTATTTTAAAACACATTTTTGCCTCATAAAAGAACCTCTAATTTCTTGTATTTCCATGCTTGACGAAAATGGAAAAAATAGAATATCTACCTATTTTATTGTTATTAATTGTGGTGGTTATTTTATTTACTAATTGTCAGGTATTTTGCTAACCATTTATAATACGTTAATTCATGCAGTCATCAAGATAGCCTGGTTAAATAGATGATTGTTCCAATTTAATAGATAACATTGTTGAAGCTGAATGTCCATCTAAGATTACATGACTTCTATGTAGCCAAGTTGGGATTTCAGTAGGTTTATTTCAGAATGGAGGCTTGGATTATTTAGTATAGCAGTGAAATATTCCTATTCTTTATTTGTAAAGACCATGCTGCTTTCCCTATTCTTGTGTTTGCAACTCTTTATAAGATTTTAATATTTTATAAAATTTTTTATATTTATAATATACACTTTTTTCTATAGCCTTTGAAAGGCTGTCATATCAAAGCACCATCCCAAAACTATTGATAACATACATCTTATACTTGGTCTCCCTTCCTCGATTTCTTAGATTAAGAGAGAGTTTTTATTTTTAGAATAAGGTTCTGTTTTGTATGAGCAGTGATCGGGCCCATCAGTGTAAAGTGGTTAAAAAAAATATCTTTCCTACAATCAGATTGCTGCCACATCCTTGTTCTACCATTTACTGACCAGCTGCCACTAGAAAAGTTAATTATCTGCTCTTTGCCTCTAATGCCTTCTTTGTAAAATAAGTAAACCAACAATACTTCTGGAGTTGTGGTGATGATTAATGTATGTACACTGTTTCAAATGGTGATGAGTACTTTTAGGTATTATAATGAAGATAATGATAGCTAATAAAATATGTCAGGTGCTTATGTGCTTACTCTGCACCATGGATTCTTATTACTATTTATTTTTACTTTATTTCCTCTTCCTTTTAAAATCTTGATGACTTTTTTGGGGGAAGATACTTCACTTTTTCATTGCATTAAATGTACAAGCTTCCTTGATACAAAACAAAAACAAAACCTGCAACTTGTAGGAAGTTTATATTGTTTCTGTTCTTTTGGCCCAGTGCACCAAGTATAAATTCAGTTACATTCTAATCAATCACTACAAGTATGTGGGTTTGGCATTGCATACTGGTTGGTTAATAGCTCTAATGATGTTCTCAGCGGTAGGATGGCTTTCTTAGCACAAGTCTCAATCTTCACTAATATTACTGTGCAACATTCTCTTCTATCATTTTGTCACTTTCCTGATGGATTTTTGTACACTGAGGTATTTGTAAAATCTACCAACTGTCAGTTTTAGTATTACATTTTCATTACAAAAGGTAAGCTTTCTAAATGTTTCATATTTAGCTTACAAATGATCCCTTCTTTCCCTTTCATGAGAATCATTTCCTTCTTGCCATGAAACAGCTTATAAAATCTAAATTCATCCTAAATTTCTTCTGCAAAGGTATACAATAATATGTATCTTTTGGGTATTTTCAAGTAACTCTATATTCCTTTAGGTTCCGTGTTCATCATTATCCCAGTGAATTAGTAAAAAATAAAATCAGCTTTTGAGACGTAAAGGAAATGCCTTTAAATGTTCCTAGAATCAAACTAAGAGGATAGGTCTGCAGGAAAACTCTAATTAATCTATTTCTTATTTTATCATCTTATTGCAAACATTTAGCATTCAGAATTAAGTATTTGAGCAGAAGCCCCAGTACTTTGGTCAGCTGATGGGAACAGCCGACTCTCATTGGAAAAGTCCCTGATGCTGGGAGAGATGGAGTGCAGAAGGAGAAGAGGGCATGAGAGATGAGATGGCTGGGTGGCATCACTGATGAAATAGATATGAACTTAGCAAACTTCGGGAGATGGTGAGGGACAGGGAGGCCTGGCATGGTTCAGTCCATGGGCTCACAAAGAGTTAGACCTGACTGGGCAACCGAACAATGGAAATTTTAAAATTCAGATCCATTTTCAGTAAGATAGATTTTGGTTGTTTCTGATTAAGTATACTTACATAAATAAACTTATTGTGTATCCCATTCAATTTGAATTTCAAAGGAATTGAGTTTTTTCTCTACCAAATTTAATGACATATTCTTAGAAAAGTAAACTGTTGAAGAGAAAACAAGGCATGTATGTCCTGGACCCTTCTCAAAATTACTTCTGAAATTTACTTAGGAAGGCTAATAATCTATAGCAGGTAATAAGTAACAGACAGAAAAACAGATGATTACAGACGCATATGTAGGAAAACCATAAAGAAAGTGGAAATAATATTTTCATTAAATATAGATTCATCTAATAACCTAATTGGGCTTATCACTTTGGGGCTCCCAAATCCCTTGAAAATCTGTTTGTAAGTATGAACTATCCGCCCCTCCCCCCACCAGCCACACACACACACACACACACACACACACACACACACACAGAAAAATGTACATCCCAAAGTCTATTCAAAAAAGAACCAAAGGTCAAGAATAATCTTAGTTCTGTCAACATAGCAAATAGCAGTAAAGTTTATCCCCACTCTCTTCAGTGGTACATCCTACTTTTCTTTAAACAAACTGAGATTTTCTTAGATCTGTGCTGTTCTCTTTTTCATGCCCATATTTCAGGAGCCAACAACAATCTCCCAACTCAGTTTTCTCATCTCCATCAATTATTGTAGAGGCCATAAGTCCCTTGATCCCTCCACATTTTCACATTTAGTCTTTTGAGCAAACTGGTTTCTCCAGAGTCAGAACTATTAACCACTTCAAATTCTTTCCCTAATTTCTCTGTGAGTCAGTTCTTTTTGATTTCATCATATTTACTTGAGAACAGATCACTTGAAATCTGTCTTAAGATCTATCCAGAGCACTTTTACTCCAGGCTGAGTAGTGTTGTTAGAAAAAAAATAATGTATCTTCAAAATAAGTAGTTTATTGTCACTACAAATTTATGATAGCACCAGTTATCCTCTGAAATTATTTTACTGGTTTTTGGTCAATTCAATCTCCCACTCTTGTCACCATTTTTTTCAAATACAGGCTACTTTCCCTTAAGCCTTCTAACTAACTCTTAAACTTATTCACCAATGGGCAAGTAATTCTTTTATTTCAAAGAAGACAGGTTCTATCATATGGTAAATACCTAATGATCTAAATTCTAAGTTTCCTGTAGAATGATTTTTCAGAGAGGGAGAAAAACGCAACTACTTCCATATATTCTAAAAGGTAGTAGTAATAAAATGGGGACCGCAGTGGCACAATTGCTAGATATTGATTCTTCTAATGATTAGAATGAATGATTTAATAAAAGATATCAATGTTAAGATATCCAATAGTAAGTTGGATATTTAGAATCCATAACCTTCGGTTATACAGGTTGAAGTTCAACAGAGATTTTATTCAATGTGTAAATCAAATTACTATAGATGAGAGCTGTAGATCAGAGTTTGATAAGATTGTCAAGAGAGCAGAATATGAAAGACACCTGATTGATGGTCAGTATTCTAGTCTAATCCATAGTGTAGTAGTTAAAATCGCTTAGGCTTATCTGACTCTTGGTGACCCCATGGACTATACAGTCCATGGAATTCTCCAGGCCAGAATAGTGGAGTGGGTAGTCTTTCTCTTCTTCAGGAGATCTTCTCAACCCAGGGATCGAACCCAGGTGTCCTGCATTGCAGGTGGATTGTTTACCAACCAAGTCACAAGGGAAGCCCAGTCTAAGAGTCGGACACGACTGAGTGACTTCACTTTCACTTTTCACTTTCATGCATTGGAGAAGGAAATGGCAACCCACTTTGGTGTTCTTGCCTGGAGAATCCCAGGGACAGGGGAGCTTTGTGGGCTGCCACCTCTGGGGTCGCACAGAGTTGGACATGACTGAAGCGATTTAGCAGCAGCAGCAGGCTAGACTGGGACCATTTCTCTTTATTGTTTTTACATCCTAGAGAAGAATTTAAATGTCTCAGAAATCAGCTTTAATGAAATCTGCCAACCTTGTCCTTTTTCCCAATCTTCTAGGATTTGTTCTCAGATTTTGGCAACTTCTAACAACTCTTGGGGACACAAAGAGTGCATTCTGTACCTTCCCATTAGAGTTTGAACTCCCATCAGCAAGAAACCCATCTCCTTACTGCAAAACAGCAGCAAGAGCAATATTAATCACTGAAGTGTTTTTCTAAGGGCTGACAACTCTCCTAGAATAACAGTTAATCCGTTTATTCCCTCCTTTGCATGCACACTCTTCCTGTCTCTTCAACTGAGCAGTCATGAATAAAATCTTTCCCCTACAACAGAAACCAAATAAAATATATATGTGAGATCCTCAATTGTCATTCTGTCTCATTTCTTATAATGAATGTTTTCATCCATTGTGGCAGCCACGCTGGTTTCCCACCCAGTAGGCACGCCATCTGCCATTATTCTCCCTCACTGGAAAGAGGAGGAATTAATTTCCTTTGGGTAATCTTCTGACATGCAGTCAGGATCTCAGAAGTTATGGTTATAATCCTTACTTACCTTGAGGCCTTGGGGTGAATGATGAGTGGCCTAAGCCAATCATAAAGGTCTCATTACTCTAGCTATTGATTAAGTACAGCTCTGTGTCACAAACATAAGCAATGAGACGAGATAAAAATCTTACTTCTTAGAAAGTGTTCTTTTGCTAGACAAAAGAGGAGATGAGAGAAATAAATAAAAAGCCCAGCACAACATCAGATGATGATGCTTTTCATGTGTTGCCTAAAATTGTAGAAATCATCATTCATTAATAGACTGAGACTTCACTGGCTAAGTAGGGCAAGAAAAAAAGATGAGAACATGCTGGGATACCACTGAGCCCTGAATTCACTTACCCTGGAATGCCCTTTTCTCTGGATTTCCTTATGTGTAAAAACAAAGGGCTAGTATTTAGCCTACTTTTACTTGGGTCTTCAATGAAAGACACCTATGTGACATATCCAAATTTCTTATACATGGAACTTTGAAAATATGTTTGTCTACTTATAATAAATGTTACATTGTTATAACTTTTAATAATAAACATAATAAAGTCAAATGCATTCAACTGACAGAGATGTTATCATATCAAATAAGAGTCATCTGTGTATATAGCAAATTATGCAGTTTCTCATTTCCATTGCCGGAAAATCAGATTCTTCATTGAAGATAACTATAGATCTAGAGTTGGTTAATAATTCAAACTATCAAAAATTTTGGTCATATTTATCTAAGTGTTTACTTTTTCAAGGAAGCTGTGACTACACTGTCAGCTACTTTTTCTGAAAATCACACTTTTTCTTTTATACAAAATATACCTTTATTTATTTTGTGGCAACAAGTTTTATCATACACAGAAACCAAAGGGCCTCCATTGTTTTCTGTTAATCTGTGCAGGAAAGAATCACCTTTATTATTATTTTTTTTATTTAGTAAGGCTGTTCAAGTTTCTTAGGTTAAAAACAATAATGTCCATTTTCCAAAATTTTTAATTAAAAAAATCACTTTCTGCTCATAATCAGACACAATACACGAAATCTTGTTTTTCTATACTGGCTTTCACAACACAAGAACTTGAGTGTTTTTCATTTTATGTCCAGATCTCATAAACACTACCTGTTACCTTCTATGGGCCATTTACCTTCAGAAAGGAACATTCTCTAGGCCCAGTATGAATTCCATGATCCAAGCTAGCAAAGCTCAAAAATGTATTTTTGTATCCTGTATGGACAGGGGTATGAGGAAACAGGCACTCTTGCAAATAAGAAGGTAAATTCACATACTCCTTATGAAAGCAAACTGGCAAGGTCTATCAACTTTTAAAATGTCCAATTTTCTGACCCAGAGATCATCCATCTTTTAGGACTTTATCTACATATATAATCATGCATGTATAAAATGATGTTTAAGTTCAAGGTTATTCAGTATAGTACTAGCTGTACAATAGCTACAGAATGGGCATGACCTTTAGTGGCATATTAAATCACTAATAAAATACAGCTATGGAAAAGAATAGGTGTGAGGTAAGTCAGAGGAAGACAAATATCATATGCTATTGCTTCAGTTCAGTTCAATTCAGTTCAGCCNTTCAACTTTCATTAAGTTGTGTATAGTATTTAACATACCAGTATAAACACTGACTTTTTTCATAGTATATACCAGAAACAGTAACCATAGGGCTATTTCCTGGTGGTCTAGTGGTTAGGACTCTGTGCTTTCACTGCTGAGGGTACGAGTTCAATTCCTGGTAGGGGAACTAAGATCCTATAAGCCATGTGGTATATAGCCCCCCAAAAATCATTTTAAATGAGAGTATACTGTCCACTTGAAATACAGTTGCATGGTCGATGTTAAAGATAACCAAGGAATGCAAAGCTTTGAAAAGTATAACTACAGTAAAGATGGTGATACTCCTCATGCACACATCAAAAACGCGACATCAGGAAGTTTTCAAAAAGGGTTAGCTTTTACTTGCAGCCTATAGAAAAATGTTACTTGGCTATGATGGCCTCAGAAGTATTCTGCAAGTCCCTCTCTTTCACCCACTTCAAAGAGCTTTTTTTTCCCCTTTGAGCATTAAATTTCAGATCTCAGTTTCTCCTAGCTCTTCTGTAAACCTGAACCTTATCATTTCCCTGGAGACATTTGTTTTTGTGAGGATGCATCCCAACTCACTTGCATGTGATAAGTGCAAAAGTGATCTGGAGGGGATGCTCAGATCCAGGGTATAACAAACACGAACTGCAGTAGCAGTCTCAGGCTCCTTGTTAGAATGAGGGAATGCACTCAGAAAACACTTAGTATTTATGGGGCAGGGTTAATCACAATATGTCCCTAAGGCAATACTGGAGTTTTCAGCCTCTGCCAGTAAAAGCAGCCCAGGAGGTGAGGTGGGGCCTTCCAGCAGCAGGACTTGGAAGGGCAGAGTGGAGTTGCCAGTGCTTAGGGCTTACTGCATTCACTTGGTGCTCTCCCCAGGTGGTTGCCATGCACCACTGGACTCAGCATCCTTGGGCCCACCACCCTAAGCATCCCCCAGGTAGAAGCATGGGCTTGGGGCTCGGGGGAGACTGGACACTCAAATGACAATACAGACTTAAGGGGGTGGGAGGAGGTTGACCTTGAAGCTGCCCTGCCCATCTAGTCTTTTCCCTTAAGGAGGGGGGAGGGGCTGGGCTTGACAAGATCCCCCACCGCCACCCCTACCCACGTCTCTCCTCTCTCTCCATCTCCTGACTTCCAGGTCACTTTGAGTCCCCCAGCATTCAGGGAAAGAGAGAGCATTCAAGCAGAGCACTGTTTGAAAGACCCAGACCTCAGCAGCTGCCTGAAAAATCAGAAGCTATTCAATCCTAAGAGCACTCTAGTGAGGGGCTTAGCTGGGTGGTGGGGAGGAGAGGAGGTAAGGTTTCTGACAGTGGTGTTTAAACTCCTGCTGCAAAGAAGGAGCCTTTCTTATAATCTGGAAATCTCTACTCTTCCTTCAAGCCATATATATATTTTTAAATAACAGCTTTACTGAGCTATAATTTACATATCATAAAATTCACTTTTCTAAAAGCATACAGTATGGAGGTTCCTTAAAAAAACTAAAAATAGAGCTACCATATGATCCAGCAATTCCACTCCTGGGCATATACCCAGAGAAAACCATAATTCAAAAATATACATGCACCCCAATGTTCACTGCAGCACTATTTACAATAGCTAAGATATGGAAGCAACCTAAGTGTCCATCAACAGATGAATGGGTAAAGAAGATGTGGTGCTTACATATAATGGAATGTTGCTGCTACTGCTGCTGCTAAGTCGCTTCAGTTATGTCCGACTCTGTGCGACCCCATAGACGGCAGCCCACAGGCTCCGCCGTCCCTGGGATTCTCCAGGCAAGAACACTGGAGTGGGTTGCCATTTCCTTCTCCAATGCATGAAAGTGAAAAGTGAAAGGGAAGTCGCTCAGTCGTGCCCAACTCTTAGCGACCCCATGGACTGTGGCCTATCAGGCTCCTCTGTCCATGGGATTTTCCAGGCAAGAGTACTGGAGTGGGCTGCCATTGCCTTCTCCGAATGGAATGTTACTCAGGCATAAAAAAGAATGAAACAATGCCTTTGCAGCAACATGGATGGACCTAAAGATTATCACACTAAGTGAAGTCAAAGACAAATATCACATGATATCACTTATATGTGGAATCTACAGAAATGATACAAATGAACTTACAAACAGATGCACAGATTTAGAAAACAAATATGTTTAACAAAGGGGAAAGGTGGCGCAGGGGGGATAAATTAGAAATTTGGGATTAACAGATATACATTGCCATATATAAAACAGATAACCAACAAAGACATGCTATATAGCACAGGGAACTCTACTCAATACTCTGTAATAGCCTATATGGAAAAGAAGTTGAAAAAGGACAAATATATCCATGTGCTGCACTGTGCTTAGTCACTCAGTCATGTCCAACTCTTTGCGACCCCATGGACTGTAGCCTGCCAGGCACCTCTGACAATGGGGATTCTCCAGGCCAGAATACTGGAGTAGGTTCCCACGCCCTCTTCCAGGGGATCTGTCCAACTCAGGGATCGAAACCAGTTCTCCCACACTGCAGGCAGATTCTTTACCATCTGAGTCACCAGGGAAGCCGAGATATATATATATGTATAATTAAACCACTTTGCAGTATACCCCAAACTAACACAACATTGTAAATCAAATATACTCCAATATAAAATAAAATATTTTTAATGTTATTGCAAAATAATGGCTATAGAGAAATAAATATCTGTCAAAAAAAAAACTGTTCTACTGAGCTATAATTCACATACCATTACATTCACTTTTCTAAAAGCATATATATCAGTAGTATTTAGCATATCCTGAGTTGTACAACTATCACTACTAACTTTAGAATATTTTCATCAACCTGAAAAGATATCCAAATTCATTAGCAGTCATTCCCATTCCTTCTTCTCCCTAGCAACAAATTTATTTTCAACTTCTATGAGTTCGCCTGTTCTGGACATTTAATTAAAATAGAATCATATAGGAGAAGGAAACGGCAACCCACTCCAGTGTTCTTGCCTGGAGAATCCCAGGGACAGAGGAGCCTGGTGGTCTGCTGTCTATGGGGTCGCAGAGAGTCAGACATGACTGAAGTGACTTAGCAGTGGCGGCAGCAGCTTGTGGAAAAACCCAAATGAACTTTAAAGGCTACCCAACATATTAGTTTCAGGTGTACAACATAGTGATTCAATATTGTCATAGGTTATATACTCCATTTAAAGTTATTACAAGATAATGACTATTATTTCCCTGTACTGTAAAATCCTGAAATATTTTTAAAGTAAAAAATACATAATCATTTGCATATATTTCAGACTGCAAATAATTAGTTCAAATGATTGTGTAATAAGTCAGTCTTTACTCTGTTATTGGCTCTTTGTTATATAAACAATGCTATGGTGAACATCTTGCACATAAAAAAAAATAGAATCATACAATATGTGTTCATTTAGGACTGGCTTCGTTCACATAGCATAATGTTTCAAGGTTTACTATGTTGTACCATATATCCATACTTCACTCCTTTTTATTGCTAAATAATATTCCATCATATGAATATACATTTTGTATATTTTTATGCATACTTTCATCTGTTGATATTTCCATTTTTTGGCCACTATGAATAATGCTATGAATATTTGAGTGCAGATTCTTATGTGAACCATACACTTTCAATTTTCTTGCATTAACCCAGGAATGGAATTGCTGGGTCATATGGTAGCTCTATATTCAACATTTTGAGGAACTGCCAAACTGTTTTTCAAACATGTCAAAGTTTTACAATGCCACCAGCAATGCATGAGGGCTCCAGTTTAACCACATGTTCGACATTTGTTAATGTCTGTCTTTTTATTTTAGTCATCCCAGTGGATGTGAAGTGGTATATCTCATTGTAGTTTTGATGAATGTTTCTCTAAAAGCTAATGACCCTAAGCATCTTTGCATGTACTTGGTTATTTGCATATGTTCTTTGGAGAAATTACTACTCAAAAATCTTTGCCCATTTTTCACTTGGCTATTTGTCTTTTTCCTGTTGAGTTGTAAGAGTTCTTCATGTACTCTGGATACAAATACCTCCTCAGATATATAGCTTGCACATTTTTTCTCCCAATCTATGAGTTAGTTGTCTTTTCCCTTTCATGATGGGACCCATCAAACACAAAAGCTTTTAATTTTGATGAAATTGAATTTATCTATTTTTGTCTATTGTCACTTGAGCTTTTTGGCCATACAGCATGTGGGATCTTAGCTCCCTGACCAGGGATCAAACCCATGCCCTCTGCATTGGAAGTGTGAAACCTTTACCACTGGACCACCAGGGAAGTCTTGTCACTTGAGCTTTCGATGTCATAGCTAAGAAACCCCTGTCTAATCCAAAGGTCATGAGTATTTACACCTAGAGTTTCTTCTGATAGTTTTATACTTTTCGACCTGCATTTAAGCCTATGATCTATTTTGTATGTGATATGACGTCGGGGTTAAAATTCACTCTTTCGCATGTTGATATCTAGTTATTAAAACAGCAAACCATTTGGTGAATCACTATTCTTTCCTCACTGAACGATTTTGGCACCCTTGTCAAAAATCAATTTATGATTGATAATTTTAAGATTTCTAGATTCTCATTTCGATGCCATTAATCTCATGTCTAGACTTTTGCCAGTAGGTATACTGCCTTGATTACTGGTTTGTAGTAAACATTGAAATCAAGAAGCATAAGTCTTCTAGTGTTATGAACCTAACTGTATTCCCCCAAATTCACATGTTGAAACTAACCCCCAATATGGCTATACTTGGATACAGAGATTTTAAGGAGAAAATTAAAGTTAAATGAGGTTGCTCTAGTCTGAATTGTGTCCACCCACAATCCATATGTTGAAGCCCCAACTCCCAGTGTAATGGTATTTGAAGATGGGGGCCTTTGGGTTCCAAACCTCTAAGAAAATAAATTTTTGTTGTTTAAGCTGTTCAGTTGATAGCATTTTGTCATGGCAGACCTAACAGACTAACTCATCCAACTTTGTTCCTCTTTTTCAAGATTGTTTTTGCTATTCTGGGCAACTTACATTTCCATGTGAATTTTAGGATCCACTTGTCAATTTCTATAAAAATGCCAGTTGGGATTCTGATAGGGATTGTATGAAATCTGCAGATTAACTTGTGGAGTATTGTCATCCTAGCAATATTAAGTTATCTAATCCATGACCATGAGATTCTTTTCTTTTACTTAAGTTGCCTTTAATTTCTTCCAACAATTGCTGAACTTATTTGTTGGTTCTAGCACATTTTTATTGGTTTTCTTGGGATTATATATATAGAAAAACATGTCATCTATCAATGGAGATAGTTTTATTTCTTCATTTTTAAAGTAGATGTCTTTTACTTGTTTTCCTTGTCTAATTTTCCTGGCTAGAACCTGCAATACAATGTTGGGGAGAAGTGGCAAGAAAGGACATCCTTGTCTTATTCCTGACCTTAAAGGGGAACGATTAGTCTCTCACCAGTAAATATGTGGCTATGAACTTTATCTAACTAATGAAATTCCTTGCTAGCTCTAGCTTATTTTGTTCTTGTTTTTGTTTTTTAATCATGAAAGGATGTTGTATTTTGTCAAACATTTTTGCTGTACTGATTGACACGATCATGTTTTTTGTCCTTTATTCTACTAATAGTGTATTACATTGACTGATGTTCATGTGTTGAACAACCTTGTATAAATCATGGTATATAATCTTTTTCTATGTTGCTGATTTTGGCTTGCTAATATTTTCTTGAGGATTTTTGTTTCTACATTCATAGACACAATGAACGTATATATTGGTCTGTAGTTTTCCTGTGATGTTCTTTGTCTGGTTTTGGTATCACGGTAATAAGACTGCCTTCATAGAGCAAGTTGGGAACTCCTTTTTGGAATGTTTTGTGACAGATTGGTGTTAATTCTACCGTAACATTTGACAGATTGATCAATGAAGCCATCTGGGCCTGAGTTTTTCTCTGTCAGTAGATTTTTGATTACTAATTCAATCTCTTTCCTAGTTATAGTTTATTGAGATTTTCTATTTCTGATTGTCAGTCTCAATAGTTTGTGACTTTCTAGGTATTTGTCCGTTTCGTTTAGGTTAATTAATTTGTTAGTATACAATTGTTCATAGTACAAACCATTTATTTTTGCAAGGTTAGTAGTAATGTTACCACTTTCACTTCTGAACATAATAATTTTAATCTTTCTTCTCGAGTAACCTAGCTAAAGGCTTGTCAATTTTGGTGATCTAGAATTTACGGTTCTTTTAATTATTTTTCAATTCTTTATTTCATTCATTTTTATTCTAATCTTTACTGTTTCCTTGCTTCTGTTTGCTTTGTGTTTAGTTTCCTCTCTTTTTTCTAATTTCTTAAGGTGGAAAGTTATTGATTTGAGATCACTCTTCTTTTTCAATGTAGGCGTTTATAGTTATAAATCTCCCTCTTAGGCACTGCTTTAGCTGTATCTCATAAGTTTTGGCAGAGAAGACAATGGCACCCCACTCCAGTACTTTTGCCTGGAAAATCCTATGGATGGAGGGGTCTGGTAGGCTGCAGTCCATGGGGTCACTAAGAGTCAGATACGACTGAGCGACCTCACTTTCACTTTTCACTTTCATGCATTGGAGAAGGGAATGGCAACCCACTCCAGTGTTCTTGCCTGGAGAATCCCAGGGACAGCGGAGCCTGGTGGGCTGCCGTCTATGGGGTCACAGAGAGTTGGACACAACTGAAGTGAATTAGCAGCAGCAGCAGCATAAGTTTTGGTATGTTGCGTTTCTCTTTTCATTTACTCAAAGTATTTTCTAATTTTCCTTGTGATTTCTTCTTTCACTCATTGGCTTTCTACGAATATTATGCTTAATACCCACTTTTCTGTGAGTTTCCCAAATTTCCTTCTATTACTGAATTCTAATTTCATTCCACTGTGATTAGAGACAATATTTTGTATTATTTCAATTCTTTTTGATTTATTAAAGCTTGTTTTATGACCTGGTAGACATCGAACTTTAAAAACCTATGAATACATCTTGCCTCAATAATAACCTAGGGAAGTCCGTGGTGGCCTAGCGGTTAGGATTCCAGGCTTTCATAGCCACCGCTGGGGTTCAGACCCTGGTCAAGGAAGTGAGATCCCAGAAGCCATGCAGTGAGACCAAAATAATAATAATAGGAACCTTAATTTGGGAGGAGTTCTGGATAATGATATCTCTAAGCTGCTGGGGCACAGAACGTATGCTAGAAACAAAAACAACTAATAGTACCACAATTAACCTTTCCTTAATACAATAGAACACACTGTAAGATGAATATTTAATAGTGTAGTTTTCCTCCCCATGATGATGGAAAAGAGATCACTGAATCAATATAGCAAGGTAGTTAGGACCAAGATCTCTGCAATTAAACTGCCTAGGTTCATATCTGGACTCTACCACTTAGTTCTATGACTTGGAGTCACTTTTCTTTAGCTTCCTCATGTACACAATAAGAATAATTATGGTAGCAAATTTCTGTGAGAACCAAAGAGAAAATAAATGCAAAAATACACAGTATGTAGAACAAGTATTATATATTTGGCAAGTGCTAGTTGTAGTTATCATTATGAAAATTTAAATGCTTGACCCTGAAGTTCCATTACCTATGTGAGAAAGAGCCACACATGAGCTTAAGAAAGCATGGTCAGGCTGTTCACCACAGTACTGTTTGCAATAAAACAATGGAAATGAACTAATGGTCTAGGAAACCATAGTAAATCCATTCTGCAAAATATTATACAGCACATTAATAAACAGAGATAGGCCGATCTACATGTGCTAACCTGTGACTCCAAGAGATAATGTTGTCTTTTTTAAGAAAGGAGAACTGAAGGACAACAAATATAGGATAGCACTTACTTTAAAAACAACACAAAGATATATGCTTATATATATACATTTATACATGTAAATACAAAGGAAAGGCATGAAAAGATATATGCTATCCCATGGACTGTAGCCTGGCTCCTCTGTCCATGGGATTTCCCAGGCAAGAATACTGGAGTGGGTTGCCATTTCCTTCTCCAGGGAATCTTCCCAACCCAGGGATTGAACCTGAGTCTCCTGCATTAGCACGGCAGGTTCTTTACCACTGGGCCACCAGGGAAGCCCTGAAAAGATATATACCAAACCGATAACAGTGTTTGCCTCGAAAAAGGCAATGAGATTAGCATGGAAGGAAGATGTTAGTTTCAGAACTANGATTGAACCTGAGTCTCCTGCATTAGCACGGCAGGTTCTTTACCACTGGGCCACCAGGGAAGCCCTGAAAAGATATATACCAAACCGATAACAGTGTTTGCCTCGAAAAAGGCAATGAGATTAGCATGGAAGGAAGATGTTAGTTTCAGAACTATTTGATGATTTTGTCAAATAATGCAACATATACCTATGTGGACAAAAATTCAATTAACCATCAAGCCAAGAAAAAAAGAGAAATTTATTCAAGCCAAACTGAAGATTATAACCCAGAGACAGTCAGACATTTCTGAGTACTGTTCCACTAGTCAGCATTTAGAGATGCAGTTAGACAAAGAGTCATGCATTGTATTAACAGGTTAAATTATAAAGTTCATCAGAAATGTTTGGTCAAGCATGTATGTACAGAGCAAATCTTTAGCTCACTGAGAACCCCTGTATGGGATGGAAAAAGAAATATTAGTCTTAAAATTATAACACTGGTGTCTGAGGACAGGTGTATTCTCCTCAAAGGTTGATTATAGCCTCCTGCCCCAGGAGGTCTGGTTAACAGGTAACACAGATGTATACTGCACACTGGGAGAGGCCGATCCCAAATGGGGACGTGCTGGGGTGTGTTATATGTGTTTCAATTCTAACTTAGTTTGATTGTTCTGCCATAGAGAAATTTATAATTTTTCCTCATCAGATATATTAATTGTACAATTAAGAATAAGTCTATTTTAGGGCTTCTCTGGTGGCTCAGTGGTAAAGAATCTGCCTGTTAACACAGGAGACACAGGTTTGACCCCTGATTTGGGGAGATCCCACATGCCACAGAGCCACTAAGCCTGTGTACCACAACTACCGAGTCTGCACTCAAGAGCCTGGGAGTCAGGACTACTGGGCTCTCATGCCCTGGTTGATTCCAGGACTGAGATGGGGAAAGCCTGTAACATCTTGTGCTAAAAAGCAAGGAAATGCTCAAATAATGCTGAAAACAGTTACAAGGATACTAGAGCCAGTTTGAGGGGCTTCCACTGACCAAACTTGGGACAATTTGAGTATTAAAATAATGATAGCATGGAGAAGGGCATGGCGACCCACTCCAGTATTCTTGCCTAGAGAATCCCATGGACAGAGGAGCCTGGCGGGCTGCGGTCCATGGGGTCCCAAAGAGTCAGACACAAATTGAGCAGAAGAGGTGCTCAATAAATGAATAAATGTCTCAAGGGAGAAATACAGCTGGGCAGAAAATAGAGGAAGTCTTCCTGAGTTTCTAAAACTCTCAGCCTTTGGTAATAGAAAGGGTAGGGTGCAGACAAAACATTTGGAAATGACTCGAAAGGGAGAAGGACATCTCCCGCCCACGTACTAGAAAAATATTTGAGGGGACTGAAAGAGTGATGAGAGCGAAGAGTCGGGTGAGCTCCGGAAAGTGAAGTCTGTGTCTGCCCTTTACGGGCCCCTGAGCGAGATGTCTGGGTGCTGCATCCATGCAGAAAGGACCACAGACAGCCTCTCAGAGAGTCAGCCACTCGAGAGCCAGCAGAGCAGCAGAGAGAGGGAGGACAGAAAGGAACCCAGTCTCAGTGACCACTTGCGTGCCCAGACGTCCCCTCCCCACACCTGACAACGGGAACCAAGCCCCCCACCCCTCACTCCATACAACCCTAAGAAAGTGAAGTGGTCCCAGAAGACATTAAGTTTTCCCACCATCCCACTGGGATAAAGGATAATCATAATTAAGTTGAGTTGTGTCAAAATAAAACTCTATTTCTACACACACACACACACAAAATAATGATAGCAGTGGATTATAACTTATTAACTAAAATAAGACATTATGAGGTCATACTGATATGAGTAAATAAATGAACGAATTTGATGAGGAATTGTATATTTGCAAAGTAGCTTACTACAAAACATAATTACAAAGGAAAACAGACTAACTTTACAGTAAAGTCTTATTTACACCATCTTATTTAAGTGATCAAAGTGAATATCAAGAATATCAACAGCAAGATGTGTGTGTGTGTGTGTGTGTGTGTGTGTGTATTCAGTTGCTCAATTGTGGCCCATGGACTATAGCCCACTAGGCTCCTCTGTCCATTGAATTTGCCAGGCAAGAATATTAGAGTGGGTTGTCTTTTCCCACTCCAGGGGATCCTCCCGGCCCAGGGATCCAACCCATGCCTCTTTTGTCTCCTGCACTGGCAGGCAGGTTCTTTACCACAAGCTCCACTTAAGAAGTCCCACCATCTGCGAGGATGCAATGGAAAGAACAGAGAATAACTTCTGTGCTTCTGCTGTGGCTAAGTCATGTCATTCGTGTCTGATTCTGTGAGATCCCATAGATGGCAGCCCACCAGCCTCCCGTCCCTGGGATTCTCCAGGCAAGAATACTGGAGTGAGTTGCCATTTCCTTCTCCAGTGCATAAAAGTGAAAAGTGAAAGTGAAGTCGTTCAATCGTGTCCAACTCTTCATGATCCCATGGACTGTAGCCCACCAGGCTCCCCCATCCATGGGCTTTACCAGGCAAGAGTACTGGAGTGGGGTGCCATTGCCTTCTCCGAACTTCTGCGCTATTTCTGCCAAAATTGCAAAACTTAAACTTAATCATAAGAAAATACCAGACAAACACAACTGAGGGATATCCTACAAAAATAACTTACCCATTAATATAATCTTTAGAAGTGTCAAGGGCACAAAAGTCAAGGAATGACTAAGAGATTAGTTGAGAATACAGAAATTAAAGAACTTGACAACTAAATGTAATACACATTTCTGAACTGGGTCTATTTGCTATAAAGGATATTATCGGGATAATAGAGGAAACTGAAACAAGTTTGAGAACTCAGCAGTGACAATGATCAATACTAAATTCTTGAATTTAATGGTCATGCAGTGGTTAGCTAGGAGAATGTCTTTGATGGAAATACATGCTAGACTATCTAGGGTGATGTCGAGGATGATAAGGCTTCAGAGTGACAACTTATTCTCAAATAGTGTCCAGGGGGAACGTTCTTTGTACTGTACCTGGAAGTGTTTTGATGAGACTGTTTAAAACAAAAAGTGCATGTGAAAGAAACTTTACAAGATTAAGAAGCATCATTATAATGATCCAATCTATTTATCTCCCCTGCCCCCTGCTCTGTTGTCTCTTTTCTCTTCCATTTCCTTCCCTGTTTCGTTCCTTCCTTCTCCTCCTTCATCCCCTACCATGTTTTCCTTTTTCCTTCCTTCCTTCTTTTTCCTTCTCAGCATTTTGCTTCTAAAGTGACATGCAGAGCTGTTAATTAATTTTCCAGGTGAGTAGAGAAAGATTCTTCATACCAAGAACTGATGGATATTGTAGGTGCAAAATAAAAATGATGGCAGCTGAAGCAAATTGCCATTCTAAAAAAAGGTTGTAATGATTATGTCCTTACTTATATGCTACCAAATCTCTGCTCACCAGAACTGTTCATTTTTATTAGTTGACACTGACGGTATTATTGACTAAACAACAATCATATAACTAATAGAGTATTTAAAAATAATAGGGATGTTTTGCTAGGGTTTATCCCACCTACCTCTTATAGTTAAGAAATGAAAAACATGAGAGAAACTTTTCTGTAAATAATAAACGACAAAAAATTTGAGCAGTTATTTAAAGTCAATCAAAAATCAGTATTTCAGTACACAGAAATCTAGTATTAAATATAGCATATCTCTATCAGATATTCCTAACTCCAAGAACTGCTTATATTCCCAACTCTGATGATCAGTATGAGGCAAATTTTCTCCACATTATGTAATAAGGCAAAGGTAGTTTTTCACCTTTTCACCCTCTGTAACAATCTGGAGAGCATTTGGGATGAGTCGAGCAGTTTTCTCCTTGGTTAGGAAGGTTATGTTCTTTAAAGCAATAGAAATCTAAACACACACACACAAAATAATGAAAAACTGCAAGACAAATTTCTCGGAAACATACACAACACAAAATATCAAGTATGACATCAACCTGGTCCAGAATATTCAGATTAAAAACCTGAAGGAGTTAATAAGCACATGTTTGCATTCTCAGAGGAAAACATGGTGAACAGACATTCTTTCCTTCAGTAATTTCCCTCATCAGCTCCCATTATCTAATATTAGGATAAAGTGTAAAAAGACAAGCAATTGTTTATGTTCCATGTTAAAACACACAGAAACACAAGCAAAACTCAGTCTGTCATATAAGACATGCTTTTGGCAGGCAAAAGGAGGTGTGTTCAAGCTTTTTTCAACCTGAAATCTCTTTCCCAACTATATTAAATATGTACAAATGGAGTTCGATGTATTACGAAAAATACATTACACATTTACGCTACACATAAATAAACGTAGATGTATACAAGGGTAGATAAATATACATCAACTTACTTTGAAATCTAAAGTACAATGTTTTTAGGAGTGTTGCATACACAGTTCTGTCTATGCAATTATTTATATCAGCAAATCTAATGAAAACATGTTTTACTGTAGTTTCCCATTTGAAGATGTTGCTATAGAAACACAGACAGTTTTCTGAAAGGTAGAGTCGTCCCTGAAGCAAAATGTCCCTCTGAACAGCACAAGCATAATCTATATACACAAGAAATAAGGAACGGCTTAGTAACTAAAAACTGTGCCAGCTTCACAAATCTCATACTACTTTAACCGTGGAAAGCCATCACTTTGCTCATTAGTTCATTCATTCACTCATCCCCTTCTTCTTATACTTTGAGCACCACACACCAGATATTTTTTGCTAGTCACAAGGGTTACCAGAAATAAAACTTGCCCTTGTGGAATGCTGTCTAGTGGAGAAGGTATACAATAAACAAATAGAAAAATAAGCCTAATGACCAGTGTGGAGAAAGCTGAGAGCATACAACAAGGAGCATACAGGTATGGGATATGGGGCAGAGAGAATATACATAGAAAAGTTCTCCAGAAAAAGTGACTTTTCAGCTGAAATCTATCTGGCTTACTTAACTCTGTATAATTGGCTCCAGTTTCATCCACCTCATTAGAACTGATTCAAATTTATTCTTTTTAATGGCNTTGGTCAATTCAATCTCCCACTCTTGTCACCATTTTTTTCAAATACAGGCTACTTTCCCTTAAGCCTTCTAACTAACTCTTAAACTTATTCACCAATGGGCAAGTAATTCTTTTATTTCAAAGAAGACAGGTTCTATCATATGGTAAATACCTAATGATCTAAATTCTAAGTTTCCTGTAGAATGATTTTTCAGAGAGGGAGAAAAACGCAACTACTTCCATATATTCTAAAAGGTAGTAGTAATAAAATGGGGACCGCAGTGGCACAATTGCTAGATATTGATTCTTCTAATGATTAGAATGAATGATTTAATAAAAGATATCAATGTTAAGATATCCAATAGTAAGTTGGATATTTAGAATCCATAACCTTCGGTTATACAGGTTGAAGTTCAACAGAGATTTTATTCAATGTGTAAATCAAATTACTATAGATGAGAGCTGTAGATCAGAGTTTGATAAGATTGTCAAGAGAGCAGAATATGAAAGACACCTGATTGATGGTCAGTATTCTAGTCTAATCCATAGTGTAGTAGTTAAAATCGCTTAGGCTTATCTGACTCTTGGTGACCCCATGGACTATACAGTCCATGGAATTCTCCAGGCCAGAATAGTGGAGTGGGTAGTCTTTCTCTTCTTCAGGAGATCTTCTCAACCCAGGGATCGAACCCAGGTGTCCTGCATTGCAGGTGGATTGTTTACCAACCAAGTCACAAGGGAAGCCCAGTCTAAGAGTCGGACACGACTGAGTGACTTCACTTTCACTTTTCACTTTCATGCATTGGAGAAGGAAATGGCAACCCACTTTGGTGTTCTTGCCTGGAGAATCCCAGGGACAGGGGAGCTTTGTGGGCTGCCACCTCTGGGGTCGCACAGAGTTGGACATGACTGAAGCGATTTAGCAGCAGCAGCAGGCTAGACTGGGACCATTTCTCTTTATTGTTTTTACATCCTAGAGAAGAATTTAAATGTCTCAGAAATCAGCTTTAATGAAATCTGCCAACCTTGTCCTTTTTCCCAATCTTCTAGGATTTGTTCTCAGATTTTGGCAACTTCTAACAACTCTTGGGGACACAAAGAGTGCATTCTGTACCTTCCCATTAGAGTTTGAACTCCCATCAGCAAGAAACCCATCTCCTTACTGCAAAACAGCAGCAAGAGCAATATTAATCACTGAAGTGTTTTTCTAAGGGCTGACAACTCTCCTAGAATAACAGTTAATCCGTTTATTCCCTCCTTTGCATGCACACTCTTCCTGTCTCTTCAACTGAGCAGTCATGAATAAAATCTTTCCCCTACAACAGAAACCAAATAAAATATATATGTGAGATCCTCAATTGTCATTCTGTCTCATTTCTTATAATGAATGTTTTCATCCATTGTGGCAGCCACGCTGGTTTCCCACCCAGTAGGCACGCCATCTGCCATTATTCTCCCTCACTGGAAAGAGGAGGAATTAATTTCCTTTGGGTAATCTTCTGACATGCAGTCAGGATCTCAGAAGTTATGGTTATAATCCTTACTTACCTTGAGGCCTTGGGGTGAATGATGAGTGGCCTAAGCCAATCATAAAGGTCTCATTACTCTAGCTATTGATTAAGTACAGCTCTGTGTCACAAACATAAGCAATGAGACGAGATAAAAATCTTACTTCTTAGAAAGTGTTCTTTTGCTAGACAAAAGAGGAGATGAGAGAAATAAATAAAAAGCCCAGCACAACATCAGATGATGATGCTTTTCATGTGTTGCCTAAAATTGTAGAAATCATCATTCATTAATAGACTGAGACTTCACTGGCTAAGTAGGGCAAGAAAAAAAGATGAGAACATGCTGGGATACCACTGAGCCCTGAATTCACTTACCCTGGAATGCCCTTTTCTCTGGATTTCCTTATGTGTAAAAACAAAGGGCTAGTATTTAGCCTACTTTTACTTGGGTCTTCAATGAAAGACACCTATGTGACATATCCAAATTTCTTATACATGGAACTTTGAAAATATGTTTGTCTACTTATAATAAATGTTACATTGTTATAACTTTTAATAATAAACATAATAAAGTCAAATGCATTCAACTGACAGAGATGTTATCATATCAAATAAGAGTCATCTGTGTATATAGCAAATTATGCAGTTTCTCATTTCCATTGCCGGAAAATCAGATTCTTCATTGAAGATAACTATAGATCTAGAGTTGGTTAATAATTCAAACTATCAAAAATTTTGGTCATATTTATCTAAGTGTTTACTTTTTCAAGGAAGCTGTGACTACACTGTCAGCTACTTTTTCTGAAAATCACACTTTTTCTTTTATACAAAATATACCTTTATTTATTTTGTGGCAACAAGTTTTATCATACACAGAAACCAAAGGGCCTCCATTGTTTTCTGTTAATCTGTGCAGGAAAGAATCACCTTTATTATTATTTTTTTTATTTAGTAAGGCTGTTCAAGTTTCTTAGGTTAAAAACAATAATGTCCATTTTCCAAAATTTTTAATTAAAAAAATCACTTTCTGCTCATAATCAGACACAATACACGAAATCTTGTTTTTCTATACTGGCTTTCACAACACAAGAACTTGAGTGTTTTTCATTTTATGTCCAGATCTCATAAACACTACCTGTTACCTTCTATGGGCCATTTACCTTCAGAAAGGAACATTCTCTAGGCCCAGTATGAATTCCATGATCCAAGCTAGCAAAGCTCAAAAATGTATTTTTGTATCCTGTATGGACAGGGGTATGAGGAAACAGGCACTCTTGCAAATAAGAAGGTAAATTCACATACTCCTTATGAAAGCAAACTGGCAAGGTCTATCAACTTTTAAAATGTCCAATTTTCTGACCCAGAGATCATCCATCTTTTAGGACTTTATCTACATATATAATCATGCATGTATAAAATGATGTTTAAGTTCAAGGTTATTCAGTATAGTACTAGCTGTACAATAGCTACAGAATGGGCATGACCTTTAGTGGCATATTAAATCACTAATAAAATACAGCTATGGAAAAGAATAGGTGTGAGGTAAGTCAGAGGAAGACAAATATCATATGCTATTGCTTCAGTTCAGTTCAATTCAGTTCAGCCGCTCAGTCGCGTCCGACTCTTTGCGACCCCATGAGTCACAGCACGCCAGGCCTCCCTGTCCATCACCAACTCCTGGAGTTCACCCAGACTCACGTCCATCGAGTCAGTGATGCCATCCAGCCGTCTCACTTATAGGAATCTAAAAAAACTGAATGATTTAGCGGTTTTCCCTACTTTTTTCAATTTGAGTCTGAATTTAGCAATAAGGAGTCCATGATATGAGCCATAGTCAGCTCCTGGCTTTGTTTTTGTTGACTGTATAGAGCTTCTCCATCTTTGGCTGGAAAGAATATAATCAATCTGATTTTGGTGTTGCCCGTCTGGTGATGTCCATGTGTAGAGTCTTCTCTTGTGTTGTTGGAAGAGGGTGTTTGCTATGACCAGTGCATTTTCTTTGCAAAACTCGATTAGTCTTTGCCCTGCTTCATTCTGCATTCCAAGGCCAAATTTGCCTGTTACTCCAGGTGTTTCTTGACTTCCTACGTTTGCATTCCAGTCCCCCTCGCTCCGCTTGATCTCCACGTAAATCCCGATCTGGATCTTGCTGAAGTTGGCCATTGGCATCCTCACCTTTATTCTTTTCACTTGTTTCTATTTTTTTTTTTTTTTAGGTGATCATCTCTCCCCCAGACAAGGTTGTTATCCTGGAAACTTTCTGAGCAGTAATAGGACATCCTTCTATCTAAAAACTGCTCTTATTCTACATCTTGATGCATATTTTTGTTACCTGTCTTAGCTTTCATAAGCAACTCTGGTGAGTCACTTAAAACCACACAGGAGAGTTATAGTCCATTCTCCTGTGAGAACTATATCACCTCCAGCCACAGAAAATTGACACTTCACTGAGAGAATAATTGCTTATGTAGGATTGCCAAAACATTTCCCCCAAATTTTACACTTTGAAGTATTGGAAGATTTTATCCTTTGTTTGAACTGAGCTTAAGCTTGTTGATGATGTAGTTATTGCTAAAGTTTTGGTGAGGATGTTATTTACTGAAATAGTGTTTTTTTTATAGAGAATCATGGTGATAATATCACGGGTCTTGATATCAGGGATAGTTATGCTTCTTTTAAAAAAATGATTCACTTTAAGAAATTATGTTGTTCCTTCTTTGAATAATCTAGAAACGTCATGCGTGCTCAGTCACTAAGTCGTGTCTGACTCTTTGTGACCCTGTGGACTGTATAGCCCACCCGTCTCCTCTGTCTGTGGCGACTTCCTGGCAAGAATACTGGAGTGGGTTGCCATTTCCTCCTGCAGGGGATCTCCCTGACCCAGGGATGGATTCTGATCTCCTGTGTCTTCTGCACTGGTAGACAGATCCTTTACTGCTGAGTCACCTAGGAAGCCCCTAAAAAACCTCAGAGGTAATAATATAGCCTATATGTTTCCTATTTTTATTGCTTTTCTTGTTGTCTTTAACAACAGTTTTTTAATTTTGTGTTTATCATTCCTCTGCTTAAAAAAACCTATTAATTTATTATTTATGGCTACACTGGATCTTTGTTACTGTACAGGCTTCTCTCTAGTTACAGTGAGCAAGGGCTGTTCTTCCCAGCAGTGTGTGGGCTTCTCACTGCAGTGGCTTCTCTTGTTGCAGAGCACGGGCTCCAGAGCACAGGCTTCAGTACTTGCAGTACCCCAGCTTAGTTGCTTGGTGGCACATGGAATCTTCCCAGACCAGGGATCGAACCAATGTCCCCTTCATTGGCAAGTGGATTCTTAACCACTGGACTACCAGGAAAGTCCCAACACTTACTTTTGTTGAAATTTCCTCACTAATTTACCATGTCTCACACCTCCACCCTATTCTCATTCAATTTGTCATCAAATTATGAAGGTTTTTAAGTTGAAATCTCTCTTATTAAACTATTTCATTTCCAGTAAAATCATATTAGGACAGGTTCCTAGAATCTCTTTTTTAAAGCTATAAGAGTTATCTATGTTCCTGTTGGTTCCTCTCTAATCCATTCTGCTCACTGCAGGCAAGTGATCTTTTCAAAATAAAATTATAATTGTGTGCTTCTCTACCATAACTCCTGTCAAAGCAAACTTAAACATACAAAAATCTTCAAATTTTTCTAATTGCCCTATATAAAACCACCAAATCTTTCAGGATTACAAGGCTGAAGGGAAGCTGTTTCCAGTGTCTCTTTGTTACTGGCCAAGATGATGAAAGAGAAACTTCCAACCTCTTAGAAGATGAGAAGGTAGTTTCCACCCTTCCTTCACTCTCCTTCCCTGTTCTTCACTAAGGATGACATATTTTATCTGATTGAGGGGTTTGAAAAAGAGACAGAATACATATTTCACATCTTCTGCACACTTTCTTTGTCTCACAAACAAATAAATGTAAGTCTCCTCAAGGGGAATGTTTCAACTGAAAATGAAAGTGAAGTCGCTCAGTCATTCCCAACACTTTGCAACCCCATGGATAGTAGCCTGCACCAAGCTCCTCTGTCCATGGGATTTTCAAGGCAAGAGTACTGGAGTGGGTTGCCATTTCCTTCTCCAGGGAATCTTCCCAACTCAGGGATTCTCAACTTTTAGGTTGTGCATTTTTTTCAGTTGCACAACCTAAAAAGTTGAGAATTATGTTTTATTCAGCAAACAAAGCTGAGAATTTCAGTCCAAGATATAGGATCTCAGGTAACTGAGAGACTGTTTCCCAGAAGATAAGTGAGGAAGCAGGATATATAGGAGTTTTTGCAACAAAGACCAAGTAATCAGAACATCAAAAGGTTGCTAGTAATTAAAGAAAACCAGATACCTCAAGTTAAGGAATTTAGTGTTCATCTATATATGGAAACATGGAAAAATCTGTACTCATTGAAATAATTTCTTTGACATGTACTTCAGCTATCTGGGGTCAGTATCCTCTGCTTTCTCATCCTGAGTCTTTCAGGTGCACCAGTTGGGGGATGATGGCTTCAGTGGCTAACTGCGAGATGGCAGGCATCCTGTTTCTATCCTGAGTTCCCTCAGAGCTCACTGTCGGGGCAGCTGTAATGTGATGGTTTGATGGCTGCAAGCATCATTTACTGATATGGCAGGCAACATTATATATATATATATAAATCCAAAGATGGGCTCCCCAGGTGGCTCAGTGGTAAAGAATCTGCCTGTCAGTGCAGGAGATGTGAGTTCAGTCCCTGGGCTGGGAAGATCTGGAGAAGGAAATGGCAACCCACTATAGTTTTCTTGCCTGGGAAATCCAATGGACAGAAAGGCCTGGTGGGCTACAGTCCATGGTGTTGCAGAAGAGTCAGACGCTACTCAGTGACTAAACATTAGCAACAACAACAAATCCAAAGCTAGAGACTTGACAGGCAGGAGTGGTGTATTCATTTCCTAAGGCTTCTGTAACAAAGTACCACAGTGTGTGTAGCTTAAAACAAGAGAAATGTATTGCCTAATTTTGGAGGCTAGAAGTCTAGAATGGAGGTGTTGGTAAGGCCAGGCTCCTGTAAAGGAGAATTCTTCTTTGCTTCTAACTTCTCTTAATGGTAATCGATCATTGAAGTTTTGTGCTTTGCTGCTACATCACTCCAATCTTTTCCTCTGCAGTCACACAATATTATCTCTGTGCGTCTCTGTTTCTCCATATGACATTTTCTTCTCTGTGTCTCTGCCTTTATTTTAAATAAGGATTCCAATCCTATTGGATTAGGGCCCATCCTACTCCTACGTGACCTCGTTTTAACTAATTACATCTGCAGTAATCCTATTCCAAATGAGTTTATATTCTGAGGTACCAGGAGTTAGGACTTCAGCAGATCTTTTTGGATTGTACAGTTTAACTTGTAACAAGTAGAGAGCCAGTGAAGTGAAGTGAAAGTCACTCAGTCATGTCCAACTCTTTGTGACCCCATGGACTATAGAGTTCATGGAATTCTCCAGGCCAGAATACTGTAGTGGGTAGCCATTCCCTTATCCAGGGGATCTTCCCAACCCAGGGATCACCTGCATTGCAGGCAGATTCTTTACCAACTGAGCCACCAGGGAAGCCCAAGAATATTGGAGTGGGTAGCCTATCCCTTCTCCAGCAGATCTTCCTAACCCAGGAACCAAACCAGGATCTCCTACATTGCAGGCTGATTCTTTACCAGCTGAGCTACCAGGGAAGCCCTAGAGAGCCACATCAAGCTGTATTCTCTAATTGCTCATTCATAGCAGGGGTAAGTTTTAATATACGTGCGTGCATGTTTTTAAATTGTTTTAGCGTTTTGAATAAAGAAGAATTAATGTGATGAGCACATCAACAAGAGCCCTAAAAGGACCCAAAAGATGTGCTTGGTGTTAGCTGCTACAGAAATATCCCATAAAATAGTACATCTTTCTCACGAATATGCTTGCAGGGGTCTTTAATTCCTCAAATGCATCTTGTTTTTCCCTCGTAAGCCTTCCCTCAACTCCCACTCATCTCCTAAAGCAGCACAGGGCTTGTGTCATTGACTGGGATACTGTTCCTATCTCTCCTCATCTACTTAATTCCTACTCTTTCACAAATCTTTGTTTAAGCACTTCTTCTGAAGTGAAGCCAATAACCTATGGGTCTGGTTAGACTCCTTTCTTATATATTTTCACACACAGGGTCCTTTTCCTTAAGAACCCTTATATCAGTGTGATATTAGACATTAGTTAGAATGATTAGCCATTAGTCTCACCTAGCCTACAATGTTCATAAGGAATCCATTTGATTCTGTTCACTATAGTAGTACCAATGAAGTAGCAAACTACTGAAAATAAGAGAGGCCCAAAATAATATTTGTTGAGTATTTGTAGATTATTTCTTTTGAGAAGACATTTTCATATTTTGAGTAAATTTTTAAAATCCACTTTAAATGCATTTTGGAACAAAATGGAAAAGGAACAACATAGGAAAGAAAGAGAAGGTGAGAAAATGAGCAAAAAAAAAGAAAAAAAACACCAAAAGAACAAAAAAGAAGATGAAAAGGAGGGAAGATAGGTAGGGAGGAAAGAAGGGAGGAAGAACAGAAAGAAAGAACAACAAAAAAAAGAATTTCCAAGTTGATTATGAGCCATGATTCAGTTGCTGCTGCTGCTGCTGAGTCGCTTCAGTCGTGTCCGACTCTGTGCGACCCCATAGATGGCAGCCCACCAAGCTCCCCCATCCCTGGGATTCTCCAGGCAAGAACACTGGAGTGGGCTGCCATTTCCTTCTCCAATGCATGGAAGTGAAAAGTGAAACTGAAGTCGCTCAGTCATGTCCGACTCTTAGTGACTCCATGGACTGCAGCCCACCATGCTCCTCCATCCATGGGATTTTCCAGGCAAGGGTACTGGAGTGGGGTGCCATTGCCTTCTCCGATGACTCAGTTACTATTTCAAAATAATGTTTTAAGTGCTTAAATATGTTGTGCTTTTATATTTCAGATTTTTTTCATGTGTTTGCTTTTATCATCTGCATGTAACTGTGAATTCCAGAATTAACACATATGCTTGATATTTCTAAAGGTGTCAAATTTGTCCTTGGTAGTTCTTTCTGAAATTGTTCAAGATGTGGGTATGTGACCTCTGTTCTTAAGACTGGGTGTATAATTCTGTACATGTCAGAAAAGGACAGTGGTTATAGCTGCTAAGATTTTAGATATGAATGGATGTGAATATAATATATCAGATTAGAATGTTACAGAGTTAGGCACATGATTAAGTATCCAGGAAGATAAATGTGAGAGTTTTACTGAACAAATTTGATTTACATTAAATATGATTCACATTAAAACAATGCGTACATGACAAATAACCACCCAATACTCTTTGATTATTGGATATATTTGCAAGAATTATTGCATTCTCCTGGACCGCTCTTGCTCTTTTTCTTTTTGTAAAACTAAAAAAGAAGTTTAGAAATGAAAAAAAGAACTACAAAAACACATTTTGTCATTGTTTGTGACAGAGCTGAGGGAAGAGTGAGATGATGCATTCTCTGTATTTTGCACATAATTTTAGAAATATTTTAACTTTATTCTGCTCATATGATTGTTACTTCTACTTTGGCTTTTAAAATGTTAGTCAGTCATTTTATTCTCCTACACAAGATCTTCAGTGTCTTCTCATTGCATCATCAAGTCAAGTTTCCCTTCCCAGGACAGCAAAAGATCTGTTTTGTCTTATCTTTTCCTATCTCTTCTGCTCCAACTGGAATCACTTACCTATTTAGTATGGCTTTTGCGCTCTTCCTCAAACTATTAATACCTAACTCACTTCTGCCACAGGCCCTGCTGTTTCCTTGGATAGGTTCCTCTCCTTGGAAAGTTCTTTTACAGGCCCTTCATGTAGCTACTCTCCCTCCTCATCTCTACATTATATGCAACCTTCACAGAGCAGTCTCACCTGACTAGTTTTGTTACGGAATTTAAGTTCGTATGCCTGACCCATGGTTAGACCAGCAAACAAAAGCATCTGAGTTTGGAGCAGAGAAAGTTTTATTGCAGTACCAAGCAGAGGAGAATGGGTTTGGGGCAAGAAAAGGAATAACGTTTTGGAGAGAGAAGTTAGTCATAAACTCAGCAGATGAGCTTGGTTCTAGGGGGACTTAGTTTCATTCTGTTTAATAGTCTTGTCTCCTAGGTCCCAAATAACATATCCAGTTCAGTTCAGTCACTCAGTCATGTCTAATTCTTTGTGACTTCATGGACTGCAGCACACCGGGCTTCCCTGTCTGTCACCAGCTCCCAGAGCTTGCTCAAACTCTTGTCCATCAAATCGATGATGCCATCCAATCATCTCATCCTCTGTCATTCCCTTCTCCTCCTGCCTTTAATCTTTTCCCAGAATCGGAGTCTTTTCCAAAGAGTCAGTTCTTCATATCAGGTGGCCAAAGTATTGGAGCTTCGGCTTCAGCATCAGTCCTTCCAACGAATACTCAGGACTGATTTCCCTTAGAATTGACCAGTTTGATCTCTTTGCAGTCCAGGGAACTCTCAAGGGTCTTCTCCAACACCACAGTTCAAAAGCATCAATTCTTCAGTGCTCAGCTTTCTTTATAGTTCAACTCTCACATCTATACATGACTCCTGGAAAAACCATAGCTTTGACTAGATGGACCTTTGCTGACAAAGTAATGTCTCTGCTTTTTAATAAACTGTCTAGGTTGGTCATAGATTTTCTTCCAAGGAGCAAGTGTCTTTTAATTTCATGACATATTTTAATAGCATATTAATAGATACCTATTCATTGCTTTCACGTATGTAAAACAGTTTGAAATTATCTTGTTCATAGACTTTATTGGTTGATTTTTCACCTTACTGAAGTAGATCTCGAAGGGCAAAGCCTTGCTCACAGTTACAATTCCATGTAGTGATTGAAAATATGCCTACAAAATTATGACACTCCTTCCAGAAGTGGAGCTTAATTCCTTTATTTTGAGTGTGAAATGGATTGAATAACTTGGTTCTAACAATTTTTTTAAGTGAAAATAATGGTGTGTGACTTATTAGATGAGATCATAAAAGGAACTGAATCTTCCTGCTTTCTCTCCCTTTCTCCCTCTTTCATGGCCCACTTTGAGGGAATTAGTTGCTGTGTCATGAGAATACTCAGTCTGCCCGTGGAGAGAGGCACAGGTGGTGAGGCCTGTTGACAAAGGCTCACAGGTGAGTCATCTTGGAAATGGTTTGTCTAGTCCAAACATGAGGGAGCCTGAGCCAGGATCACTCAACTAGGCCAGTCTCACTTCCTGACCTCAGAGAAACTGTGGGAGATAGAGTGTTGTTTTAAGGCATCAAGATTTTGTTTAATATTTACATAATATATAGCTAACATGTTCTATAAAATATTTTGTAACTTAATAAGTCCTCTTTAACATATTTGAATGTGTTAATTATCAAGCAAGGAAAGAGTAAAATATCCAACCATGACGAATAGGACTACAGCTAATTCATGTTTCCAACTTGAGTGAAGCATGGGCTTCTGCTCAACAATTCTCCCTTTGCTATTCATTATTCAACTGCCTCAGCTTCTGCTCCTTTTACATTAAGACAAAGAATGTACCTTCTAATTAAGAAAAAAGAAAATAGCATTGTGTGTGACACTTTGGGCACTATTTTCTTTCTTATTTAAAATGAATGGTTATTGAAATTTTCAGGCTTGCTTTAGAGAAAGATCTATCTTTCTCTTCTAAATTTACCCTGTATCTACCCAAGTGACCCCATTTTCTCTCCTTTCTGTAGGATTAATATCATTCATGATCTGAACCACAGTGAGCTCCTGGTCTTGTTTTTGCTGACTATATAGAGCTTCTCCATCTTTGGCTGCAAATAATATTATCAATCTGATTTCGGTATTGACCATCTGGTTATATCTTTATGTAGAGTCTTCTCCTGTGTTGTTGGAAGAAGGTATTTGTTATGACCAGTGCATTCTCTTTGCAAAACTCTGTTAGCCTTTGTTGCCCTGCTACATTCTGTACTCCAAAGCCAAATTTGCCTGCTACTCCAGGTATTTCTTGACTTCCTACTTTTGCATTCCAGTCTGTTATAATGAAAAAGACTTTTTTTTTTTTTTTGAGTGTTAGTTCTAGAAGGGCTTGTAGGTCTTCGTAGAACCATTCAACTTCAGCTTCTTCAGCATTATTGGTTGGGGCATAGACTTGGATTACTGTGATATTGAATGGTTTTCCTTGGAAATGAACAGAGACTTTCTGTTGTTTTTGAGGCTGCACCCAAGTACATGGGTGCATTTTAGACTCTTTTGTTGACTATGATAGCTACTCCATTTATCCTAAGGGATTCTTGCCCACATATAATGGTCATCTGAATTAAATTCACCCATTCCAGTCCATTTTAGTTTGCTGATTCCTAAAATGTTGATGTTCACTCTTGCCATCTGCTCTTTGACCACTTCCAATTTGCCTTGATTCATGGATTTAACATTCCAGGTTCCTATGCAATATTACTCTTTACAGCATTGGACTTTACTTCCATCATCAGTCACATCCACAACTGAGTGTTGTTTTTGCTTTGGTTCCATCTCTTCATTCTTTCAGATGCTTTTGAACTATGGTGTTGGAGAAGACTCTTGAGAGTCCCTTGGACAACAAGGAGATCCAACCAGTCCATCCTAAAGGAAATCAGTCCTGAATAGTCATTGGAAGGACTGATGGTTAAGATGAAACTCCAGTATTTTGGCTACCTGATGGCCAAATGGTTGGAAAGACCCTGATGCTGGGAAAGGTTGAAGGTGGGAGGGAAAAGGGATGACAGAGGATGAGATAGTTGGGTGGCATCACCAACTCCATGGACATTAGTTTGAGTAAACTCTGAGAGTTGATGATGGACAGGGAGGCCTGGTGTGCTCCACTCCATGAGGTTACAAAGAGCTGGACATGACTGGGCAACTGAACTGAATATCATTCATTCATTCATTCACATCTAGAAACCATCTACTCTACTCAGGCTCTAAGGTAGGTGCTTGAGTAACAGAGATAACTGTGAGGATAAATACCCAAACATCAGTTACAGCATAGTGTGAAAAGATAAGAGCTGTAATAAGGCCATTAAACAAGTTTTATCATGCAGCTGAAGATGTGGAGGGTCAGTTAGAAGCCCAAAATTGACTTCACAGAGGCAAGCTTTGAAACAGTGGGAGAAAGATGTCAGGCAGGTTAGCTGAAAAAAGGCATATCTTGTGCAAATATACAGGGGCCTGGAACCCACCATAAAGGATCTACACTGTGTGTTACAAGATACCATTTCTTCAGTCTAGAAGGCTCTGGACTCTCTCTCAGCCTGACGAATTCCTTCACATTTATCACATCAAGTGATAACTCTTGAATGAAGGTATCCTTGATTCCTCCAGGCAGATATTATGCACTTTCTTGTTTACTGTTTGAAAAAAAATTACTTCATTCTCTTGTGACTTATTTGCTAACATGTATACCTTTGGATTGGGAGGTAATCCTGGGCAGAGAGCATTTTCCCCTGACTATAATAGTGCCTATTTCATCCCTTGGTACAGAGCAGGAGATCAGTAATTACCTATTGAATGAATGACTATCTACTCACAAGAGAAGTGTGGAATTGAAGTTCCCAGACTAAACCTTTAAGAATGTGTCTCTGAACGTGGACATAGTTGAAAGTGTCAAGAAGATTTGTGTATTTGTATAATTATATTCAAAGTTCATTTTTCACAGTAAGGATTTTTAAATACAGAAATGATATTCAAGATTCAGTTGTGTCCAGATACAGAAAATATCTGTTTTCTAAATAAAGAAAATAGATATTATAACCATAATTAATGTCAATGCAGTTGGCATGGCATGGGAATATATTTATTCTGTCTTTAAAAATATAGATGTTATTTGAGTTAGTCTTAATGCTTCTTTTAAATAAAAGAAAAATTATATAAAACCTTTCATCAGTATTAACAACTGAATTCTATTTGGTCCCTATTTTAACTGTCATTATGCTACTCAAAAATTTTAGAGGCTGTATTCTTCCAAAATATTCATTAGTGCTTTTGAGTGAAGCCGTATTATTTTGACCAGGAATTTAATATTTTATGTTTTATTTGAATAGCAAATTACCTGGGAGATCAAGATAGTTTAACCCATTTGATAGTTCTCAGTTATACTAGGTTCTTCACTAATGTGGTGATCCACACAGTCAAAGGCTTTGGTATAGTCAATAAAGCAGAAATAGATGTTTTTCTGGAACTCTCTTGCTTTTTCGATGATCCAACAGATGTTGGCAATTTGATCTCTGGTTCCTCTGCCTTTTCTAAAACCAGTTTGAACATCTGGAAGTTCATGGTTCACATATTGCTGAAGCCTGGGTTGGAGAACTGTAAGCATTACTTTACTAGCGTGAGATGAGTGCAATTGTGCGGTAGTTTGAGCATTCTTTGGCATTGCCTTTCTTTGGCTTAAAGCTCAACTTTCAGAAAACTAAGATCATGGCATCTGGTTCCTTCACTTCATGGCAAACAGATGGGGAAACAGTGGAAACAGTGGCAGACTTTATTTTGGGGGGCTCCAAGATCAGATGATGACTGCAGCCATGAAATTAAAAGACACTTGCTCCTTGGAAGCAAGGAGCCAACCTAGACAGCATATTAAAAAGCAGAGACATTACTTTGCCAATAAAGGTCCATCTAGTCAAGGCTATGGTTTTTCCAGTAGTCATTTATGGATGTGAGAGTTGCACT
>SJYA01001476.1:364819-389176 GCA_006410615.1 Neotragus moschatus | reverse complement strand
TTATAACCATAATTAATGTCAATGCAGTTGGCATGGCATGGGAATATATTTATTCTGTCTTTAAAAATATAGATGTTATTTGAGTTAGTCTTAATGCTTCTTTTAAATAAAAGAAAAATTATATAAAACCTTTCATCAGTATTAACAACTGAATTCTATTTGGTCCCTATTTTAACTGTCATTATGCTACTCAAAAATTTTAGAGGCTGTATTCTTCCAAAATATTCATTAGTGCTTTTGAGTGAAGCCGTATTATTTTGACCAGGAATTTAATATTTTATGTTTTATTTGAATAGCAAATTACCTGGGAGATCAAGATAGTTTAACCCATTTGATAGTTCTCAGTTATACTAGGTTCTTCACTAATGTGGTGATCCACACAGTCAAAGGCTTTGGTATAGTCAATAAAGCAGAAATAGATGTTTTTCTGGAACTCTCTTGCTTTTTCGATGATCCAACAGATGTTGGCAATTTGATCTCTGGTTCCTCTGCCTTTTCTAAAACCAGTTTGAACATCTGGAAGTTCATGGTTCACATATTGCTGAAGCCTGGGTTGGAGAACTGTAAGCATTACTTTACTAGCGTGAGATGAGTGCAATTGTGCGGTAGTTTGAGCATTCTTTGGCATTGCCTTTCTTTGGCTTAAAGCTCAACTTTCAGAAAACTAAGATCATGGCATCTGGTTCCTTCACTTCATGGCAAACAGATGGGGAAACAGTGGAAACAGTGGCAGACTTTATTTTGGGGGGCTCCAAGATCAGATGATGACTGCAGCCATGAAATTAAAAGACACTTGCTCCTTGGAAGCAAGGAGCCAACCTAGACAGCATATTAAAAAGCAGAGACATTACTTTGCCAATAAAGGTCCATCTAGTCAAGGCTATGGTTTTTCCAGTAGTCATTTATGGATGTGAGAGTTGCACTATAAAGAAAGCTGAGTACCAAAGAATTGATGCTTTTGAACTGTGGTATTGGAGAAGACTCTCGAGAGTCCCTTGGACTGCAAGGAAATCCAACCAGTCCATCCTAAGGGAGATCAGTTCTGAATACTCATTGGAAGGACTGATGCTGAAGCTGAAACTGCAATACTTTGGCCAGCTGATGCAAAGAGCTGACTCATTTGAAAAGGCCCTGATGCTGTGAAAGATTGAAGGTGGAAGGAGAAGGAGGCAACAGAAGATGAGGTGGTTGGATGGCATTACCAACTCAATGGACATTAGTTTGTTTAGACTCCGGGAGATGGTGATGGACAGGGAGGCCTGGCATGGTACAATCCATGGGGTCGCAAAGAGTTGGACATGGCTGGATGACTGAACTCAACTCATTAATGTAGAGAAGTTATAATATTTGATGAAATTCCCTCTACTATCAGATGAGTTCTGATCTCATTGAGATCTATCCAGGGAGGGAAGTAAGCAAAGACAAAGAACCACAAGTTGAACAATCTATGATCAAAGTTGAAAAAAAAGAATCTTTAGAGCATAGACAACATTTTTTATATCACATTAATTATCTAAATAAAACAGAAAGGAGACCAGTTCACTCATTTGTTTCTAACATAGATGTTTTGTAGAGATGTCAGGCACAGACATACATTTGGATAACACCAATTACACATATTGTAGTTATAAAATGGGTGCACTTTAGGGCACTTTACAATCACTTCGTATAAAAACATACTCACTGAAATTTAGTCACTACATAAACAGTTATATTTTGTATCTAAAATGTGATTCTCTATCTGTCTTAATTTTTATCTAAATAAAGTGAAAGCTAAAGCTTCTCAGTCGTGTTCGTCTCTTTGTGACCCCATGGACTATACAGTCCATGGAATTCTCCAGGCCAGAACACTGGAGTGGGTAGCCGTTCCCTTCTCCAGGGAATCTTCCCAACCCAGAGATCAAACGCAGGTCTCCCGCATTGCAGGTGGATTCTTTACCAGCTGAGCCACCTGGAAGCCCTTTTTTTCTTTTTTTCATTTAACTTCTCTGTAAAAATTCTCTATGAACCTCACAATTTTTATCTTGAAGCAAAGATTTGCCTCTCAGCCTTTATTTTNGAATCTTCCCAACCCAGAGATCAAACGCAGGTCTCCCGCATTGCAGGTGGATTCTTTACCAGCTGAGCCACCTGGAAGCCCTTTTTTTCTTTTTTTCATTTAACTTCTCTGTAAAAATTCTCTATGAACCTCACAATTTTTATCTTGAAGCAAAGATTTGCCTCTCAGCCTTTATTTTTTCTAGGTGTTAGTTTACTCACCAAACTAAAATCAAGTTCCATATCATAATACATTTGCAGTATATTTGCTTTAAAGGTACTACAGAAAAAAATGATTAGGAATTTTAATAACTTCTCAGGTACTTCAGCAGCAAAGAAACTATTTAACAAAATTTGAATTATATAAGTTTTTGAAAATAATTTGCTCCTAGAAAATATAAATATGTTTATGCACATCAGGGAATAAGATATAACTAAATATAGAAAATTAATCTTCAAAAAATCAACAAGATTTTTATTAAGAAAATTGTTAACTAGTATGTTGTAGTCTATATAAATAATAAGGCATAATTACTCTCCAAATGTTATCCTCCAAAAGTGGCAAATGAAATAAAAAATTAAAATTGAGCCCCCAAAACTCCAATTCAGACAAATTGAGTTTGTAAACTAAAGTTAAACTTAGTTTAACTAAGTGTAAACTAAAAGTAGAAAAATGTATGAGATTAGTAAGTAAACATAATTTTCAATTAAAATACTTCTAAGAGAAGACTAGGGAAAATATTTTATATGTGAATATAAAAGTCTCAATTAACATTGCATTTCCGCATAGGAACTTTGGGCAGAAAAATCCCATGGACAGAGGAGCCTGGCAAGCTACAATCCAAAGGGTTTCAGAGTTGGACACAACCCTGAGCAGCTTATGAACTTTAGTTTCTTTCGTTATAGTAAATGTAATAATAATATCATAATGCTCAATCGTGAACCTCTCTAATGGAACCTGAGTTTAAATTTTTTTTTTCTTTCCTTTTCTATTATCCTGTTGATGAACATTATTACAATTGTTGAGCAATAATTAGTATTAAGGCTGCAAAGAATAAAGATCTTTTTTTGAAGTCTTAGGAACTGCAATTCAGGAAACACAGATTTGGGTAATACTGAAAGAGTGTTCCAGGGAAGAGAAACAGTCAGGGAGTTACAAAGCCTAAAGCAACAGTGTTGTTAAAGTTGTTTTGAGAGAATAACAATTGCCTCTGATGCAAAATGGATTCTCTGATGGCTCAGATAGTAAAGAATTTGCTTGCAATGCAGGAGACCCAAGTTTGATCCCCTAGTGGGGAAGATTCCCCTGAAGAAGGGAGTGGCTGACGTGTTGAAGTGTTAGTCACTCAGTTGTATTTGACTCTTTGTGACCCCGTGGACTGTAGCCTGCCAGATTCCTCTGTCTAAGGGATTCTCCAGGCAAGAATATTGGAGTGGGTTGCCATTTCATTCCAATATTTTTGTCTGGAGAATCCCATGGACTGAGAAGCCTGGTGGGCAACAGTCCTATAGTTCTGGAGTCGCAAAGAGTCAGACACAACTGAGCAACTAACACTTTCACTGATGTTAAAAGGAAATACTTGCCCTTAAGGCACAGGCTGTCACAATTTATTTAGTGTCAAATGCTCAGATTCCATCTAGACTGAGATGTACCACTTCCTTAATGGCCTCCACCTTCCATTTTAGAGAGTCTTGTAGCAACACTGACTCCATTTTCATTTTCTTTTTTCTCTTGGTCCTAAATGTAGTCACATAGCAATCAGATATAATTCTATGAGTCTTGAAATAAGCACATGCAAAAAAGTCTACTTGATTTTGATTTTTCTCTTGATATTTCTAAAGATATAGCCTTTATTTCTTTCAATAGTCCATTGTTTTAAATAAGTATATAGAAAAAGTCTTATTTTAAATGTTTTAGTTGATTAAACCAGAAAATTAGCTGCATTTTTTTGTTTCCTGTATTATATCAACATTGTGTTCTCTCAGATTTAAATTCTCATAGAACAGAATGTTTTATTTATTGTTTTATCCCCATCATCATTTTTAGGAACAACTAAATAGTTTATTAAATTAAAGTGAGCTATAAAAACCAGTAACACACTGGTCTCTGGTAGTAGCTATTCCAAAATCCCAATGGAGGTATATTTGGCCAATTAAACACCACTTGAGTGAGAGCAAATAGCACATTGTCTAATATCCTTCCAGTTCACACTTAGAAAATCCTCTTAAATTTCTAGGAAAATAGCAGTGATATGTTTTCAAATATTCTGTATTGACTCAGTGAACAGCCAGAGGTAATGTTATCAATTGCTACCTTGGTTATATTCCATTCAAAGAGCCAGTTTTTTAATCTGTCATGAAGCCTATATTTAATTTGAACGTCAGGCTGGAATATCCTTGCAATAATTTGGGCACCTGTGTTTTTTATTTTAAATGTTGCAGAGTAGAGAAACGTGTTGGGTTGATACAGAACCCACAGCTCACTGTAAAACAATCACAGGTAGCTATAGATAATCCAGAAACACAGGAGCTTATTCCCAGGAGAACAGTCATTCTGGTGGATTGGATAAAAGCCATACAAAGTATGTTTATCCTGAAAAGGGACTACCAACATCCCTCTATAAATGCAAAATAAAACACCCCAGACAAAGCAGCAGATAAGCTTCCTATTCACGTCAAGTGGGGGCTTGCCAGGTGGCACTCGTGGTAAAGAACCTGCCTGCCAGTGTAGGAGATGTAGAAGACTAGGCTTTAATCCCTGGGTCAGGAAGCTCCCATGGAGGATGAAACGGCAACCCACTCTGAACTTGCCTGGAGAATCCATGGACAGAAAAGCCTGGTGGGCTACAGTCCCCAGGGTTGCACAAAGTTGGACACAACTGAAGTAATTTAGCACCCACGCATGCACAATCCAAGTGGGGCTGGCTTTATGATGATTGGCAATTGGATGTTTTCACATGTGAAAATGCCCATAATCTGAGTGTTAGAAGGAAGAAATTTTCCTTTACCCTTCTGTGTAATTCTTCTAGGTCTAAAAATGAAATTGATGTAAAACAAATCAATAAGAGAAAGTCAAACATAAGTTTAATAACATGAATACATGGTCAGGTCAGTTCAGTTGCTCAGTCGTGTCTGACTTTTTGCAACCCCATGAACTGCAGACTGCTAGGCCTCCCTGTCCATCACCAACTCCTGGAGTTTACCCAAACTCACGTCCATCAAGTCAGTGATGCCATCCAGTCATCTCATCCTCTGTCGNGGGTGACAATATACAGTGTTGACGTACTCCTTTTCCTATTTGGAACCAGCCTATTGTTCCATGTCCAGTTCTAACTGTTGCTTCCTGACCTGCATACAGGTTTCTCAAGAGGCAGATCAGGTGGTCTGGTATTCCCATCTCTTTCAGATACATGATAGAGACTCAGAAAAATGGAGTAATTCACCATAATGCCTAAATCTTCACCATAATTATCTTCAGGTAAAGACAAAAGAAGTCAGTGGCTGAAGGCAATTCACACAGAGATGGAAATGAATTACAGAGAGGACTTGGAATTGGAAATGTTTAAGGCAATGGCACCCCACTCCAGTACTCTTGCATGGAAAATCTCATGGACAGAGGAGCCTGGTAGGCTGTGGTCCATGGGGTCGCAAAGAGTCGGACACGACTGAGAGACTTCCCTTTCGCTTTTCACTTTCATGCACTGGAGAAGGAAATGGCAACCCACTCCAGTGTTCTTGCCTGGAGAATCCCAGGGANAGTACTCTTGCATGGAAAATCTCATGGACAGAGGAGCCTGGTAGGCTGTGGTCCATGGGGTCGCAAAGAGTCGGACACGACTGAGAGACTTCCCTTTCGCTTTTCACTTTCATGCACTGGAGAAGGAAATGGCAACCCACTCCAGTGTTCTTGCCTGGAGAATCCCAGGGACGGGGGAGCTGGGTGGGCTGCTGACTCTGGGGTCACACAGAGTTGGACATGACTGAAGTGACTTAGCAGCGCAGCAGCAAGCAGGTATGAGCCAACTCATTGAAGAAGACCTTGATGCTGGAAACGACTGAAGGCAACAGGAGAAAGGGGAGGCAGAGAATGAGATTATGAGATAGCATCACCGACTCAATACACATGAATTTGAGCAAACTGGAGAAGATAGTGGGACAGAGGAGCCTGGTATACTGCAGTCCACAGGGTTGCAAAGAAACATTTCCCTTTCTTAGCACTATGAAACAAGAGGCGTGTAAATCTGCCCTTCAAGTCATATTAATTAGACATACTACATGGGAACCAGTAAGATTGACTTTGAACGTTATACAATAGAAGCTTTATTGACTATGCCAAAGCCTTTGACTGTGTGGATCACAATAAACTGTGGAAAATTCTTCAAGATATGGGAATACCAGACCACCTGACCTGCCTCTTGAGAAACCTGTATGCAGGTCAGGAAGCAACAGTTAGAAATGGATGTGGAACAACAGACTGATTCCAAATAGGACAAGGAATACATCAAGGCTGTATATTGTCACGTTGTATTTAACTTCTATGCAAAATATATCATAAGAAACACTGGGCAGGAAGAAGCACAAGCTGGAATCAAGATTTCTGGGAGAAATATCAATAACTTCAGATATGCAGATGACAACACCCTTATGGCAGAAACGGAAGAAGAACTAAAGAGGCTCTTGATGAAAGTGAAAGAGGAGAGTGAAAAAGTTGGCTTAAAGCTCAACATTCAGAAAACGAAGATTGTGGCATCTGGTCCCATCACTTCATGGGAAATAGATGGGGAAACAGTGGAAACAGTGGCTGACTTTGTTTTTTGGGGCTCCAAAATCACTGCAGATGGTGATTGCAGCCATGAAATTAAAAGATGCTTACTCCTTGGAAGTAGAGTTATCACCAACCTAGACAGTATATTAAAAAGCAGAGACATTACTTTGTCAATAAAAGTCTGTCTAGTCAAAGGTGTGGTGTTTTCAGTGGTCATGTATGGATGTGAAAGTTGTACTATAAAGAAATCTGAGAGCTGAAAAATTGATGCATTTGAACTGTGGTGTTGGAGAAGACTCTTGAGAGTCGCTTGAACTGCAAAGAGATCCAACCAGTCTATCCTAAAGGAGATCAGTCCTGGCTATTCAATGGAAGGACTGATATTGAAGCTAAACTCCAGTACTTTGGCCACCTTATGCAAAGAGCTCATTTGAAAAGACCCTGATGCTGAGCAAGACTGAGGGCAGGATNAGATCCAACCAGTCTATCCTAAAGGAGATCAGTCCTGGCTATTCAATGGAAGGACTGATATTGAAGCTAAACTCCAGTACTTTGGCCACCTTATGCAAAGAGCTCATTTGAAAAGACCCTGATGCTGAGCAAGACTGAGGGCAGGATGAGAAGGGGACAACAGAGGATGAGTTGGTTGGATGGCATCACTGACTCAATGGACATGGGTTTGGGTGGACTCTGGGAGTTGGTGGTAGACAGGGAGGCCTGGCATGCTATGGTTCATGGGGTCACATAGAGTCTGACACAACTGAGCGACTGAACTGAACTGAACAATAGAAGCTGGACTTTTGGTAGAGACAAATTGTCTGTGCTACAACAGCTCTGTATGGAGCAGAGACAGATTTATCATAAGAGCCTATGACCACCTACTAGCAACAAATACTGTACTTGGATATTTAAGGGATATTTACTATATCGTGAAGAGTCGGACACGACTGAGTGACTTCTCTTTCACTTTTCACTTTCATGCATTGGAGAAGGAAATGGCAACCCACTCTAGTGTTCTTGCCTTGAGAATCCCAGGGATGGGGGAGCCTGGTGGGCTGCCGCCTATGGGGTCACACAGAGTCAGACACGACTGAAGCGACTTAGCAGCAACTATATTGCTTTGGATACTAATTGAATCTTCTCCAATGATTCAAGGGCATTAGGTGATAGTGATGTCAGAGAATGGCTCTACCTTGGATGTCAGTGCCTGTAAGAGTTTCAAAATAAGATGGAAATAGTTTATATAGTATACTGATGGCCTGGAGAATGCAAGGAGAGATACCCAGAAGCAAGGAGACTCTTTCCCCTAGGACTGACTTAGAGCTGCCTGAATTGCTGCTGAAACTGACTGCCATAAGAATGGTGTCTTATGCAAACAGCCTCCAACTGAACATTAAAGAGCTGGTTTATGGATGCCCATTCCAAAATGAGGGTTTCCTAGGTGGCACAGTGGGAAAGAACCAGTCTACCAATGCAAGAGACTTAAGAGATGAGAGTCGATTTCTGGATTGGGAAGATCCCCTGGAGTAAGAAATGGCAACCTTCTTCAGTATTCTTGTCTGGAAGGTTCCATGGACAGAGGGGCCTGGAAGGCTGCAGTCTATTGGGTTGCAAAGAGTAGGACATGACTGAGCAACTGAGCACACATGCACTCACACTTTCCACAATGAACGGACAAAATTCTACTTGAAAGGCAAACAGATCAGCAGAGTGCGGTGAGTGGCATGCAGTTTCCTAGCAGTAATGGATGAGTTAAACAGGGGTAAACACTCCTGTGCACATGAGTTTGGGTGAACTCCAGAAGTTGGTGATAGACAGGGAGGCCTGGCATGCTACGATTCATGGGGTTGCAAAGAGTCGGACACGACTGACTGACTGTACTGAGCTGAGCTGAACTGAAACACTCCTATGTTTGGGTTTTTACTGATTCATGGGCAGTTGCCAATAGCCTAGTCATCTGATGAGGCAGGAAGGCAATGGAAACCTGATCTATTAAAGATATTCCCATATTTCCACAGGGTGTGGGCCCTGTGGAAATCACTATATGATCGGGGAGGGGGGGGGGGTTGTGTTAAAAAAAGACATGTAAATACTCATCAGAAGAACTCCCTTCCAGATTTGGAAGTAGATGCCTGCAGGTGCTCCTTTGAGTAAACTGGAAAATTATGTATAAACTAATATTTTAATGTGATTGTTACTTAGGAGTTTGGATTTAATTTCATACAATGAAACTATAAACACAGAATAAGCAGTTTTATTTAGAAGAAAGGTATAATCAAATTTGTGTCTCAAAAAAGCACTCATTCTCAGATGGATCATGGATAGACCCAAACCAGGAAGAACTATAGGGAAATGAATGCTGAGAAAGCAGAAAAGAGACATTAGATAACAGTCTGCAGGGCATTGAGGAACCAAGGTTGAACAAAATTAAAAACAAAATTTAGTCCTAAATTTTTACTTCAATGTGTATCTCATGGCTTTCCAGTTAGTATTCCATGTTATTTTAACCAGTTGGCCTTTCATATTTGCTTTGCTCACTCTGTTCTTTAACATGAACCAAGCTTCTCTCTCACTTCCATTAGTCCAAATTATTCTTATTTTTTAAGGCCTAGGTCAGAACAAAGCTTCATGGAGCTTGTTTGATCTCCCCAAGCAGAATCACTTCTCTTTCTCATCTACCAACTAATTAATGGTATCTGTATCAAAAATAAACTAAAAATAAATAAACTTCAAGGAGAGAACAGAAAAAAAAAGTATTAAATTCCTTAGAAAAGGTAGGTGAAATGCTATGGAATTAACAAAAAGGATAACTCCTCTGTGAGATAACTTCTGGGTCACTGCAGACAAAGAGGAAGACAGAGGAAGTGATAAAGAGTCAGAAAAGGTGATGGTTGACATGGATTTACAATCTTAGGTAGGATTTGAGCACATAGCTTTGGGAAAAGGCAGTTTCTGGTGGCAGAGAGGGCATAGGCCAAAAAGCATGTTTCAGTTCAGTTGCTCAATCATGTCCGACTCTTTGTGACCCCATTAATTGCAGCACGCCAGCCCTCCCTGTCCATCACCAACCCCCAGAGTCCACCCAAGCCCATGTCCATTGAGTCGGTAATTCCATCAGCCATCTTATCCTTTGCCATCTCCTTCTCCTCCTGCCCTCAGTTTTTCCCAGCATCAGGGTCTTTTCCAATGAGTCAGCTCTTCGCATCAGGTGACCAAAGGGTTGGCGTTTCAGCTTCAACATCAGTCCTTCCAATGAACACCTAGGACTGATCTCCTTTAGGATGGACTGGATGGATCTCTTTGCAGTCCAAGGAAGTCTCAGGAGTATTCTCCAACACCACACTTCAAAAGCATCAATTCATTGGTGCTCAGCTTTCTTCACAGTCCAACTCTCACATCCATACATGACCACTGGAAAAACCATAGCCTTGGCTAGACAGACCTTTGCTGGCAAAGTAATGTCTCTGCTTTTTAACATGCTGTCTAGATTTGGTCATAACTTTCCTTCCAAGGAGTAAGCATCTTTTAATTTCATGGCTGCAATCACCATCTGCAGTGATTTTGGAGCCCCCCCAAAATAAAGTCAGCCACTGTTTCCACTGTTTCCCCATCTATTTCCGATGAAGTGATGGGACCAGATGCCATGAGCTTAGTTTTCTGAATGTTGAGCTTTAAGCCAACTTTTTCACTCTCTTGTTTCACTTTCATCAAGAGGCTCTTTAATTCTTCTTCACTTTCTGCCATAAGGGTGGTGTCATCTGCATATATTGATATTTCTCCNCCAATGAGTCAGCTCTTCGCATCAGGTGACCAAAGGGTTGGCGTTTCAGCTTCAACATCAGTCCTTCCAATGAACACCTAGGACTGATCTCCTTTAGGATGGACTGGATGGATCTCTTTGCAGTCCAAGGAAGTCTCAGGAGTATTCTCCAACACCACACTTCAAAAGCATCAATTCATTGGTGCTCAGCTTTCTTCACAGTCCAACTCTCACATCCATACATGACCACTGGAAAAACCATAGCCTTGGCTAGACAGACCTTTGCTGGCAAAGTAATGTCTCTGCTTTTTAACATGCTGTCTAGATTTGGTCATAACTTTCCTTCCAAGGAGTAAGCATCTTTTAATTTCATGGCTGCAATCACCATCTGCAGTGATTTTGGAGCCCCCCCAAAATAAAGTCAGCCACTGTTTCCACTGTTTCCCCATCTATTTCCGATGAAGTGATGGGACCAGATGCCATGAGCTTAGTTTTCTGAATGTTGAGCTTTAAGCCAACTTTTTCACTCTCTTGTTTCACTTTCATCAAGAGGCTCTTTAATTCTTCTTCACTTTCTGCCATAAGGGTGGTGTCATCTGCATATATTGATATTTCTCCCGGCAATCTTGATTCTAGCTTGTGCTTCTTCCAGCCCAGCATTTCTCAGGATATACTCTGCATAGAAGTTAAATAAGCAGGGTGACAATATACAGCCTTGACGTACTCCTTTTCCTATTTGGAACCAGTCTGTTGTTCCATGTCCAGATTTAACTGTTGCTTCCTGACCTGCATACAGGTTTCTCAAGAGGCAGGTCAGGTGGTCTAGTATTCCCATCTCTTTCAGAATTTTCCGTAGTATATTGTGATCCACACGTTTAGAGAATAAAATTAGCTCAGTGGACTGGAATATAGGTAAAGCAGACAAAGCAAACACTGAAAAGATATGAAAGACCAGGATTAGAAAAAGCCTTGAACAGAGGCTAAGATAAGGAGATTGTGTGTGTGTGCGTGTGTGTGTGTGTGTGTGTTTGCTCAGTCATGTCTCTTTGCTACCCCATGGACTGTAGCCCACCAGGTTCCTTTATCCATGGAATTGATGTTCAGTTATTAAGCAAGCAAATCTTAGAAATATTATATTCCTCAGATATCTTCTTCCCTATTCATATCTAATCCCACCTTAGATACCCAGCCTCCCAGAGTCCCAAGTTAATGATTCCTTGTAGTGTTGGAGAAGACTCTTGAGAGTCCCTTGGACTGCAAGGAGATCCAAACAATCCATTCTGAAGGAGATCAGCTCTGGGATTTCTTTGGAAGGAATAATGCTGAAGTTAAAGCTCCAGTACTTTGGCCACCTCATGCGAAGAGCTGACTCACTGGAAAAGACTCTGATGCCTGGAGGGATTGGGGGCAGGAGGAGAAGGGGATGACAGAGGATGAGATGGCTGGATGGCATCACTGACTCTGTGGACATGAGTCTGAATGAACTCCGGGAGTTGGTGATGGACAGGGAGGCCTGGCGTGCTGCCATTCATGGGGTCGCAAAGAGTCGGACACGACTGAGTGACTGAACTGAACTAAATGTGTCACAGAAACTTAAATATTGCTACCAAGCTGCTGCCCACCCAGTTGTAGCACAGCCTATAGTCCAGTGCTTCTGAAGTTATTGTAAAGAGTTTGTATCAAGATTACATTCAAATGATGGTACATTGATCAAAGGGGTTTCATTTCCCCATTGTAGCACTTCCCCCATCATATACAAAATCTAATAATACCAGATAGTTCATGCATGTAAAAATGACAAAGTTTGTCTGCGATTTCAATTCTTTCAATTTGATATTATATTTCTCTTGTGAAAGGTGTATCTGAGTGAACAGAGGAAAAATGGTACTTCTTACACTAAAGCATAAATTTTAGCCTTATTTGCAACTGCCTTCCCAGCCTCAAGATGATTTTCCTTACTGGGTGGGTACCTATATCAATATGATTGTTAATAATAACAATATCAAGTACTTATTAAGCACTTGTACTTTGTAGAGCTCTCCAGTATCTCATTTAGTCTTTCCATAACAATTTTCTCATTTTGCATATGAGCATATTTCTAGATAAATTAATTCCCTAAAGTCACATAGTGTGAATGAAGGAAATGGTTTTTGAACCCAGGCCCATCTGATATCAAAACCTGAGCTCCAAATATTGAACTCTGATTGTAGGTTATTGCCTCTCACTAGACCATGTACCTTCCATTTCTTAAAACAGAAGATTCTTTTAGATTTCTCATATGATTTGGGAGGAGATATAGAGCAAATATTTAGCTTCTCCAATAAAAAGTAAAATAAAAACCATGCCTTTGTTGTCTACATAATGCTGTGTTACCTCATGTTTACTTGTTTTCCTGGAAATCATTAAAATATTAGGAATAAAATTGCACGTGAAATCAACATTTTTCTTCTGGCTCTAAAGGATGTCATAACTTAGGTTTTATCATTTGCACTTCTGTATAAGCAGTTTCATCATAGCCGCAGTCAGTACTTACCTCTTTTAAGGTATCATCTGACTGAATCAAACTCTAGAGGAAAAGGAAATGATTTTTATGTTTTAGGTCTTCCTCCTTACTTTAAGCAGTTTTAATCTTTGATTGTTTTGATAGGACCTGTATAGCAGTTGCATATTTATCTTTCAATGAATGGTAAAATCATGACCTCTAGATATTGGGAAAATACATGCCAGCGTGATACTTTCAAAATAACGATGAAAATTATCTATGTCATTTTACCTTGAGCAAAAATTACGGATGAAACTAAAAAAATACATTTTAAAGTGAGTAACTTTTCAAGTGAATAAAAACTTAAATTTGACATTGAGATTCCCAAGGAGGCGAGGTCTAGAACTCTCACCAGCCATTTTTCTTCACTGATACTTCATTTCTGATTCTAAGGAGCTAAGTCATATTGTGCATGTTTCTGTAGCTAAGATGTTCCTCATCTGTGAGTAAGTAAGAGGTTGGATAAAGTGAACTCCCATCATGTCATCTATTTCCAAAATAAATCAGTTATGTGATTTATCGGTCATTCTCTTCGTAATTTGGATTCTCCGCTAAATTTAACTTTATATGCCTCTTATATCTCTTCTACAATTTCACCATGCCTACCTTAGAGTTAGCCTTTTAAAACCTTTGTTTACATGGAGCTTATGTACACTCATGGCTGATTCATGTCAATGTATAGCAAAACAAATACAGTATTGTAAAGCAAAACAAACTAAAAAATAAAAATTTTAAAAAAAGGTGAGTAAAAAAAATAAATAAAAATATTCCTTTAAAAAAAAGAATAAAAAAGTAAAACCTTTGTTTAAACTATTGTCCTTACTGTAGTCTCCCTATTCCAATTCATATGTTCTATCTTCATTGTGTACTAGTTCTCTGTGATACTATGAATCAATAAGGGGTGAGATTTAAAGTTGTTATAGGATTAAAGTTTCAATTCAGTTCAGTTCAGTCGCTCAGTCATGTCCGATTCTTTGCGACCCCATGAATGGCAGCACACCAGGCCTCCCTGTCCATCACCAACTCCCGGAGNTTTGGCCACCTGATGCGAAGAGTTGACTCATTGGAAAAGACTCTGATGCTGGGAGGGATTGGGGGCAGGAGGAGAAGGGTACGACCAAGGTTGAGATTGCTGGATGGCATCACTGACTCGATGGGCGTGAGTCTGAGTCAACTCCGGGAGTTGGTGATGGACAGGGAGGTCTGGCGTGCTGCGATTCATGGGGTGGCAAAGAGCTGGACACGACTGAGCGACTGAACTGAATTAACCTTAAAGAAGCCATTTTCCTTCTCTGGATTTAGTTTTCTTCTGTAAATGAGGAATAGTGAATATCATCCTGGATATTATAGAAACACCAAGAAAAGGAAATTAAAACAATGTGGGATGGGATAATGGAAGGATATTCAGGAAACTGCCAGATGGAGTCCCTGCTGTAGGGGAAGATATCTTATGTTTTGACACCTGATTCCATGTAGTCTCAAATGCAATGCTTTCATTGTATCTTTAACTCGGTCACTAAAAGTGGGTAACACATCTGATTCTTCCTTAAATACAAAAAAAGTGAAAACTTGGAAGTCTTCTTTTTGCCTATCTTTCCTTCGGGCTGCTTCTCAGATATAGGCTCTAATTTAAATGCAACGTCTAAGCAGTAACTTCATTTAATGCTCAAAGTCAATACAAAATGGCCAAGAAATGGGAATTTTTCTGCAGGTGTTCCCCCTGTAGGAAAAGAATTCCCATAGAAGACAAAGTGCATCTATGCTGAGTCAGGGTTAGGACCCCATCCTATGTGGTCTGTACATCCTTTATTATATAGTAAGAGTCACACTGAAAATATTCTGTTCATATCTCTGTAGAGCTCCTGCATCAGGAGATTCTTGAGACTAAGGTATTAAACATTAATAAATGGAAAACCCAAATCAATTACTACAGCCCAGCTCATGGCTTTTCTAGAGCGGCCTAGTTACCTTGTTTCTTTCCTCCAGCCTACCCATAAAATCTCCATTCTCCCCCATATAGTCCTCCATTCCTATCCATATATCTTTCTATTGCTCCAAAGCCTCAGTAAAGATACAGTTTGTTTCCACAAAAGAGTTAATGACTCTCAATTTTACCCATGACCACAGGAAAGAAGAAGGTGTGTATCCCCTCTTCTTGTACAACTCTCTAAAACTATTATTGCAATTAAAAATGATATGTTGAGTAAATATTTCTCCATAAGAGTTCTATTGAAGAGGATCACAGTTTGACTAAGTTATTCTGTAAAATAACACAGCACCACGAAAAGAATAATCCTTATATTAATAATTTTGACCTTTATTCTCAATCCCTTTAAAATATTTTTAAAACATTTTGCTTTCATAGCTCCTTTGTAGTTGTCCATTACTTAAAGAATCAAAAAAGAAAAGATTGCAGTGTTGAGAATGTATAAAAAAGGGGAAACTCTTTGCCAACCCAAGGACATTAGCCCACCAGGCTCTTCACAGGGATTCTCCAGGCAAGAATACTGCAATGCCCTCCTCTGGGAAAAGGGAATAAATGTATACAATTAGGAAACATATTGTAGCTTTCCCATCACAGTATATCAAAACTCTCATTTTTCTGTCATTTTTACCAAGCCAGCACACAGCTTCTACACCTATCTCCTATCAGCAGACTAACATTTGCCCTATTATATACATCATCAAAGAAAACTCACCTGCTGCTGGGATAAAGCATGCCATTCCTGCCCTTTTATGCTACTGCTCACAGTGACATAGTTAACCAGGTGGCACACTAATATTGGCCAAGAACCCTCTAGCAATGCTGATATCAGGTTAGGAGGGATGAATGGAAAGACTAGTTACAGTCAGTCACTGAGTAAACTCTTGATTTGTGTATATTTACCTAAAAGAAAAGTCAGTCTAAAAAAGTGGATGTAATTAATAAAGTACATTCACACACATGATTGAATAAATAATAGACATGAATGTTAACAACATAAAATCAGTATTAAGAAACTTCAGAATTCTAAGAAAGTCATCAGTTAAAATCTGTGTTGCAATTTTACTCTTGTGAAAAAATAAGTACTAAGTGTCAGGAAACATATTTTCATGTAATCATTGTATTGCACAATGCAGGGCAGCTCAAAATGCTTCTAACTCTGAGATAAGCCCTGCAAAGACAAGTTAGCTGTCAAATTGTCTTCATTTTCCCGAAAATTTGGAATATAGAGCAAGCATTTCAGGAAAACCAACCAAAAATAAGTGCAAACTCACCAGTGTGGGAGGGAAAAAAAGGGAAGTGGGAAAGGAGGTTGTTGAGAAAAGCAACTGAGATTGGAAGAAAAAATGACTTGAAAGTGTAAAAGAATGCACTTCCTTTGCTCTTTGCTCCATAAATGTAGCTATTTCCATAACACCTTATCTACATTCCATCCAACATCAATATCTCCAATCTACTTGCCTTTCTAGTTTACAGACTCTGTTGTCTACCTTTTCTCCTTGAGACATTCAACCCTGCATAGAAGTTACCAAGCCCTATTTCCTTTTGTCAAACAAAACCTGACTAAATTATTAAACATTTCCATGCCTATATCAGAATGTCCCCGAGCAATCTGATCTCCCTCATCTCTATGGATGTCAATATGAAAGTACCTTTGACCTTCATCTGAATTGCTAATGACAGGGAAAGTGCTAATTGAGAATGAAACAATAGCTTTTAAAACTTCCTCTGTCCTCTGGTTCAAGGCACAGGCACTTCGATCTATAGACTTTGGAAAGGAAACGTTTTCCTTTGATATCTACTAATTCACAGGAAAATTCATGTGCGTCTATATGTATTGTGTACATGAGAGGTTTTCTCTGGAATTTATCAATGCTAAATCAGCTTGCTGTGGCTAGCTTACTCTATGTAAACGAGTGTTCAGGAATCATAATAGGAATTGGCACAGTTTTGAATGACCAAACACCCTCATGTTTCACATCTTGTAAACTCTGTAATTATTTTTACCTGAATGGGATTTTCCTATTCTTCTTCTCATTTAAGTCAATTATTAATTATACTCAATAGCCACTGATTCTGCCCTTACAGGTTTGGATTTTGATTCCCATACAAAGGGGCTTCTTTCTCTCCCTATTTCTCATAACTCTCTCTTATGAGTAAATGGCAAGGATAAGTCTATTCCAGGTTGATGGTTGATGGATTCTTTTTACCCCTACATGATGCACACACTCCTTCTCTTTAACTCTCTAGCAAGTGTTTTCTGACTAATAGAAATGCTTGTATCTAGGATGAGATGGCTATCAGGCAGTTACTGTTTGTCATGGTTTGGAGCCCTTCAGTTGGTGACACAGAAGCAGGATTTCATCCTTACTTAAGAAGAAATGGCAGGAAGTAATTTGTTTCACTGAGTCTGTTTGTAGGGGATACTGTGTTTCAAATTCCAGACAGAAAATTACTGAGGAATAGAACCAGATTAATTCTTCTAAATATTTTCTGCTGGAAAAAAAGAGAAAATTTAGAAACGCACCTTTCCTCTCCTGTTTTCTAAATTTTTCACTCCTCCCAGCTGTCCCCAGAAATGTTGCTTGAGGCTGTATAAATGCTTTACTAATTCCAGGAGGCAATATGGCAAGTGAAAAACTAGACTTATAGGATACAGACTTAAATTTAAATCCTGGGTCAATCCCTACCAGTTTTGTGACACTGACAATTTCTTAACATCTCTAAACACTTGATTACTTATTTAGAAGACAGAGGTTTTAATATTTAGTTCACAAAGTGATTATGAAAATATAATGAAATGGCATAAGTGAAGTACATAATAGAGTTCTTGGAACATAAAATGCTCAAATTATGTTAGTTCTCTGTTCCTACTCAAGCATTTTACACATAATGCCTATGCTTTTTGTACTTCATTGTCAGCAATACAAGAGTATCACAGAACACTTTTCCATACTGTCCCTGGGCTAGCTTAGATCAATCTTGTTAAAAATACAACTGGAATTCTTTTCACGCAACAGATTTTAGTGTGCTGCTGACATATTGTTAATGCTAGGTTATAACTTTACTTAGAGAGTTCATGGACGTGAAAGGTAAGCTTAGGGCAGGGCAGTGGCAAGAAGATATTTGGGGGCTCAATGACTCTGTGGCAGCCCCCTACCACGCTGGCAGGTGAAGTCCTACTTCATCTGCGCTTAAGGTCAGCACCTGCAATGAAGGTCAATGGAAAGAGATCGATGCCACAGAACAAAACTGTCCATTGAATGTTTTGCCTTGTACTGTAGAATATGAAAGGTTTGATAAACAGAGGTGTGGGGAGATACGTCCTTAGGTTTATGAGATGGTGTGAGAATCTGTTGCCTCTTAGCTTAGTAAGAATGTCCAAGACTTCTCTCCTTTAAACAATCCCAGAGAATTTTCTGTTTTATCCTTTGAGTCTGAGAATTAGTGGCAAGCTGAGTGGTTTAGATTCTAATGTAGAAAATTCTAGATTCAGTTGTTAATCCAAGTATTCATTTATATACCAACTGTCAGTAACTGGAACTCCTAAGTACTCTAAGTGTTTCTGGGGTGGAAAATGTGCATCGCAATGTTACCAATGTTTCCTCTATCTTTCTCCCTCCCTCTCCAACCCTCTTTCCTTTCTTCTCTTCCCCTTCTTCCAAACGCGAGGGAAAATTATATCAAGTGGACCCCGGAACTAGACATAGTTCACTCCAACCCCACCCACCACAGCAGCAGCATTGCTAGGGTCTCAGTTCTCTCCAGCTCCCTTCCTATGCTTTCATTTTCCACTGAGATAGAGGGAGCATCAAAGAGATAAGCATTTTCTATGCTTGAGAGACAAATGTTCTGATCCTTACTCTCCAAAGAGATTCTTAGACAGTGAGATGCCAAGGACAAAATTGCTGTTTAATGCATCTAGACAGACAGGGCCATAGATAATCTCACAGATTCCAGAGGGTGGTGAAAAGACTTTAAGGAGGTCTCAGTGATTCCCATCACCTGTAATTCAAGCCTTTTTATCCCCTCCCCTTGAGTGAGGGCAGGAACTGCGATCTGCTTCTAATCTATCATATATGAGCAGGTGATTGTATGCCACTTTCGTGATAAGTTAAGATGGAAACCTAACTTGCCAGGTGACCCTTTTCCTTGCTGGCTTTGAGGAAGCAAGGATCCATACTGGGAAGACCTACATGGTAAGGGATTGAAAGTGGCCTTTAGATGACAGTCAGCAAAACTGTCTAACAGCTACAAGCAAAAGAATACTGTCAATGACCACATAAGCTTGGAGGTGCTTCCTTCTCCAACTGAACTTCAGCTAAAGTTGAGCCCTGACTGACACCTTGATCACAACATTGTGGATTTTTCAGAGTCCAACCAAGCTGCATGAATGACATTCCTGATCCACAGAAAATGAAAAATAATAATTGTGTGGTGTTTCAAGCGACTGACTTAGTGACAACATTGTTCTGCATCACTAGGTAACTAATAGAGCTTAAATGGAAGGAGGGAGGCAAACCTGAGTTAGGAGATAGGAAGAAAGGATACTTTGGCTGTAGCTGGTTATTGAGAAGTGGGTAGCATCAGATATTTTTGCAGATTGTGATCCCACAAAAATAAACTCTGAAATGGAGTTGATGTGCACAAAGTTTATTAGGAAGTGCCCTTGGGATCAACACCTGTGAAAGGGAGGTAGAATTTGTCAGGACAGAGGAAGAAGTGGCATTGTGCCACAGGATGAACAAAGGCATCAGCCAAAACACCACAGACAATGGAACTAGAAAGACTTTTCAAAGTTGTCATGCACAGGACCAAAATAACTAAGGCTTTATACCATCATGGCCAACTGCCACTGGGTATACATAGCCTCTGGAAGTTTATAACCCTGTGTAATGTGTTATCAGCTGAAGACTGTCTCCTGACAGTAATCTCAGCAACTAGGGCTACTGCCCACCATTGACAAAGCATCTGGACCTGGTATCACCATGTCCATTTCAGATATGTACCTGCTGGACTAACTGATTTGTGACTGAAGCGTGAGTTGTTCTGTCACTAACCTGGCTTACGAAGGCTCCCTCTAAACCTAACATTGCCTTGAAGGGTAGGGTGATCTAAACTTGATAACTAAATTTCTGCCGTCAAGCTGGAATAGAGAAGTAAAAACTAAGCTGAGTTATAGAAAAAATATTTTATTTCTTGTATACCAGAGGATATGGCCTAGGATTCAAAAGCAGTTGCAGTGGGATTATAATGACATCAGGAATACAGAAAATGGAGGTATCAGTTCCAAATAGAGGAACTGAGAAACATTTTGTATATGGGGAAGGAACTGATGGTACTCTCAAAAGGACTGAAGAAACTCAAATGCAAAGACTACTACAGATTTGCAGGCAGCAATAAGGGAACAAACAGCATCTCTGGGCCAATAAGAGCATGATAGAGCCTTCCTCTGGCTGGAAGAGTTAAGGTAAGAAGGGTATAACTGAAACTCAAAAAAAGGATTATATATTATAGTTGGGGGGTTGTGGCTTTGGATAGAGGAATATAGGCACTGCAAAAAAAAAAAAAAAAAACAACTAAATATTTCACTCCCCCCAGTCTTCCATCTCTTGCCAATAATGCCCCCCTCCCCACCGCCTGCAATGTTCAAACCCAATGAGAAGCCAGAAGGCAAGAAGTCCAGGTAATAAAGCCCAAAGTGGTCAGCCTCCCAGATTAGTGAGCTGCACAGAGTGGACCTGGAGGGATAAACTGAAGAATGACTAGCACAGGGTTGATCATCAAAGGAGAGTACCTTAAGCTAAGGAACTCGACTGAATAAAGTCAGAGAAGTAGGGAATTCCAGAACTGGTCAATAATCCACTGTGTTTCGAGTACCTTAGGGTGGTAGTTTGAGATAAACCAGACTTGGTTCAGGAAACAAGAAGGTGGAAGAAATTGAAAGAACTCTGTTGAGAGACTCCCATCAAGAAAACCAGCACAGGAGGACATGACTGATTTCCATGTGATAATCCAACAGTTGTATCCCCAGTCTTTACATCGGGGAGTGAGAACTGGAGAATGTGACTAGGCTGATAGTTTTCTAATTATATAATAATGAATCATGCTATAATAAGTTTGTATTGATTTGCACGGGGCCATCGCCATCAAGTTCTGAACTCTCTGCCACTTATGTTTTTCAGCAGAGAACAGCCTGTGGAGATCCTTAATCATTGGTCTTGATCACTCCAATTTTCCTTCAATGCTGCGGGACCGGCGAGGCCCTGCTAAATGTGGTATGACAGGTGCATTTACATCACTGTCATATGGGAAAATTCCTCTGCGTGGTGTAAAATCACACAGGCATGTGTTATAGCTAATTAATTGGATGACAACCAATCCCTCAAGCCTTTTCCAACATTATTGCTTTCCCAGGTTTTCACACCCATCATGTCAACACATGTTACCTCAGTCTGTTAGCTTATCTTTTTGCTAGCAATCTAACATTAATTTACCAACAGATTCTTTGACCTTTCTCCATTCTTTTTGGTTGTTTTGCCTTCTTTAATATTTGTAACATCTCCTGAGACAATATCTATTTAAAATTCTATTGACACACAGCTTCCTGCATCTTCTAAAGGAATTTACTCATAGCGCAACAAATCATGCTTTAAAATGGTTACATTTTTCTCCAGAAACATGTCAGTCCATTCTTTTAATTTCACCTCTCTTCAAGACAGGAGATCACCTATCCTGGGTCACTATTTGGTGCCAAGCACTCTATTAAGTAGAATGCTATGTACATTGCATGTTAGTGGAGGACAGAGGAGTCTGGTGGGCTACAGTCCATGGGNATGGTTACACTTTTCTCCAGAAACATGTCAGTCCATTCTTTTAATTTCACCTCTCTTCAAGACAGGAGATCACCTATCCTGGGTCACTATTTGGTGCCAAGCACTCTATTAAGTAGAATGCTATGTACATTGCATGTTAGTGGAGGACAGAGGAGTCTGGTGGGCTACAGTCCATGGGGTCGCAAAGAGTTGGACATAGTGACTGAACAATAAGGAAAACAACACTGCATGTTAACTTGCTCCTCAGAAAGAAAGAAAATACTTTGCCACTTTTTTCATACAACCTTATGGTTTAGAGTGATCTTACAGTCTGTTCAGCATCACATAACCAAAGTGTTTCTGAGCCAGAATCTCTACTCAGGCCCCCCTGATATGAGAAACCATAGTCTTTCCCCCATACCACACTCTGGAGTCTGCCACCATTCTCCTTTGTACTCCACAGGTGACCAATATGGCCACCTTAAAACATAAAATCATATGCGCCATTAACTTTTTTGTGAGAATGAACTATTGTTGATTTTCCCAAGAGTGTTTACATTTTATAAGAGGTAGCAAGGAAAAAAAAAAAAAAAACACAACTCCAAGAAGTGACTATAAGAGTGGTTTTCAGGCACACCAACTGACTGTTGCAGTTACTTTGGGGTAAATTTTGGGGCACTCACAACTTAATAGACAGTTTTATCAATGTTTCTGATAGAACTGATTTAATTGTTGTACAAGTAAGAGTTTTCAGAGACTGAACATTTTGTTTCGCGTACCAAGGTAACATTTTTATTTTTCTGAACATGATATCATTCAGCTCTCAATTTTTCAGCATGGTATTGATTTAATGCTGCAATGAGAGTGTTGTAAAACAGCAGCAGCAGCCATGGTCCCTTCCCCTTATACAAACAGTGACAGTTCAGTTCAGTCGCTCAGTCATGTCCGACTCTTTGCGACCCCATGGACTGCAGAACACCAGGCCTCCCTGTCCATCACCAACTCCCAGAGTTCACTCAGACTCATGTCCATTGAGTTGGTGATATCATCCAACCATCTCAACCTCTGTCATCCCCTTCTCCTCCTGCCTTCAATCTTTCCCAGCATCAGGGTCTCTTCAAATGAGTTAGTTCTTTGCATCAGGTGGCCAAAGTATTGTAGTTTCAGCTTCAGCATCAGCCTTTCCAATGAATATTCAGGACTGATCTCCTTTAGGATGGACTAGTTGGATATATGCACCTGTAAAAACACGTTGAATGTAGTATTAACAGGGTCCAGTGGATAACTGGTCTTATAATCCATGGAATTTTCAAGGCCAGAATACTGGAGTAGGTAGCTTTTCCCTTCTCCAGGGGATCTTCCCAACCCAGGGATAGAACCCAGGTCTCTCACATTGCAGATGGATTCTTTACCCACTGAGCCTGACTTAAGATAGTCTGTGTTATAGAAATGCTGGGGTTGTCTTCCTGGATCCATGAGAGGTTGAAAACTAAGGCTAGGGTTCTTAATAACTTTTGCCTGGAAGGAACTCTCATTAACTATAGAGAGTTATTTTTTCATATCCAGCCTCCCACCAGGAAATTTTCTAAATCAGATAATAGTGCCTCTTGGACCCTCTAGGTAATGTTGTCCATTTCAAGATGGTCTTGGAGAGGAAGTATTTACTGGAAATCCCTTGGGGATTTCTTACTTTTTCTTTGAAGCTTCAGGATTTCAGCAATACACCATGGGGAAAAAAAAGGCCTCTCTATAGTGGGTTCAGGGGGAAATAGCCACCTACAACCAATCCACGAGAATGGTAGCCTGTTTTATCCTGATATTGGCTCTTAATATTAAGAATATTAGAATAGTGCACTGTCCATAGAAGGTTCTTAATAAATATGTGCTAAAAAATGAATGAATTCTTAACATTTCTTGACTGTATTAGGAGATGTCAGATACTTTGCTAAGGTTAAGAATGCAAATATTAAGTAAAACATCATAGCTGCCAGAAAGGTGCTCTTAGCTGTAAAGGGAAATACATAATTGAGTTGAAGTACAGGGTTCACATCTGTAAAGCATCCTAAGAGACTCCATATTCTAAACACGACATGCATATTATGAAGCAGGCAAGGTCAACCTCTATCCATTAACTGGCAACTGTGATGTAAAATTATAGTCTTCATTTTTACAACAAATTGATGAGGAAAATTATGAGGAAGAGAGCTTAGCAAAACATCAGGTATACTCTTCTTATGGAATCATAATTCTGAAAAAAAATCTGTTCTTTTTGATCTGCTCATTTTTATTTTTTTTAATTTTAAAAAGGTATTTATTTTTATTTTTGGCTGCATTTGGTATTCATTGCTGTGCATGGGCTTTCTCTAGCTGCTGTAAACAGGGGCTCTTCTTTGTTGTGGTATATAGGCTTCTCAGTGTGGTGGTTCTCTTACTGTGGGACACAGGCTCTAGGCA
>SJYA01001476.1:226501-364795 GCA_006410615.1 Neotragus moschatus | reverse complement strand
CCAGAATCTCTACTCAGGCCCCCCTGATATGAGAAACCATAGTCTTTCCCCCATACCACACTCTGGAGTCTGCCACCATTCTCCTTTGTACTCCACAGGTGNACAGGGGCTCTTCTTTGTTGTGGTATATGGGCTTCTCAGTGTGGTGGTTCTCTTACTGTGGGACACAGGCTCTAGGCACACATGATTCAGTAATTGCAGCATGCGGGCTGAGTAGCTGTGGTTCACCAGTCCTAGAGTGTGCGGACTTCAGTAGTTGTAGCACATGGATTTAGTTGCTCCAAGACATGTGGAATCTTCCTGGACCAGGGATCAAACCCATGTCCCCTGCATTGGTAGGTAGATTCTTATTCACTGTATTACNTTCTAACTGTTGCTTCCTGACTTGCATATAGGTTTCTCAAGAGGCAGGTCAGGTGGTCTGGTATTCCTATTCTTTCAGAATTTATATTTTCCTAAATAACATCATTAAAAATTAATATATATTTTATGGTCTTTTCAATAAATAATACAAAGTAGGAAACAACTTGTAAAAGAAAAAAGTCTAGTCTTTGCCCATACTTTTTGATGATTTTTTTTCACATTCCTCTAGAACTAGAAAAGGCCTGGACAACTGAAAATATGATCTTATTAGTAATAAGTAGTGAAATTAAGAGGACTTCCCTAGTGTCTCAGTGGCAAAGAATCTGTCTGCCAATACAGAAGACCCAGGACACATGGGTTCAATCACTGGGTCGGGAAGATCCTCTGGAGAAGGGAATGGCAATCCGCTCCAGTATTCTTGCCTGGGAAATCCCATGGACAGAGGATCCTGGCGGGCTACAGTCCATGGGAGCACAAAGAATCAGACAGAACTGAACAGCTGAGCATGCATACATGCAAAAGGTCAAGAAGTGAAAATTAAATCCTATTGCAACAAAGTTTAAGATTTAAAAAATTTTCTCCTCCTGTTTGTTGTTTTATTCCTTGGAAAGTATACCATTATTAAGGCTTAAAAACCTTTTCATCTAGAAATTTTTGGCAGAGTGTTACTTTTTGAAATAGATTTTGACCTATAAGACTTTAAAATGTTGTTAAGGAGAAAATGTGTTAAAGCTCTTGAAAACAGTCCTTTCAAGAAAATTATAGACCAATTCAATTACTATTCAGTTCAGTTCTGTTCAGTTCAGTTCAGTTCAGTCGCTCAGTCGTGTCCGACTCTGCGACCCCATGAATCGCACACCACATAAAATTACCTGATTTCATTTGGAATGTGATAAGTGAAATCCAGTTGTAGAGCAAGAGTTGATTCTGGTATCTTTCCTAGGATATAAGGGAGGGTATGTGTCTATGCATTTCATTTACTGTATACAAACCACATGAACGTTTCAGTAATCTGTGCTTTTCTGATAAGTGAAAACTTTACATGGAATTTTAGCAATAATTTTTCAAGTGATCCTGTTCCTCTCCAGGATTATATTTTTAATTAATCATGAGTTGAGAATTAAATCTGAATATAGTCATTAATCCTAGAAAATACATCAGTGGGTTTTATATGCAATTTTCAGAAGCAATAATTATTTAGGAGCAGTTATTTCTAAATTGCATTTATAAAAATGAAGTAACTTGGTAACATTAATGTATGGACATAAGGCAACTGCCAAAATGGCATTTATAAATAATTACACCGATACAAGATTACATATGGAAATTATAGTTCACTTTCTAAAAGACTCTTCTTAACAGTGTTTGAAATGCTGATAAGAAATTAATCCCTCAAAAAAGTTCATTGATATCTAGTACATTATTGTAAATAGTAGAACTTATATAGATTAATAGTTAATTTATACCATTTTCTCAGATAATAAATTGTAGCAAGACTCTATAGATATATGAATTAAATATGTTCTGCTACCTACAATGCTCATTTTCAATAATGGAAANCTTCTTAACAGTGTTTGAAATGCTGATAAGAAATTAATCCCTCAAAAAAGTTCATTGATATCTAGTACATTATTGTAAATAGTAGAACTTATATAGATTAATAGTTAATTTATACCATTTTCTCAGATAATAAATTGTAGCAAGACTCTATAGATATATGAATTAAATATGTTCTGCTACCTACAATGCTCATTTTCAATAATGGAAAAATCACTACTTTTAAAGCTTATTATTATTAATCAATTGAAATTAATTTTAAAACATTCAAAACTTAGAAGTCAATATTTTTTTTAAATGACAATAGGGAGAATTTTATATTGTTAAGAGAATTTTTTCACATGACTTAAAAATTTTAGCCTTTTTTTCCAAAAGAAATTAGTGTTTAATGTGTATTTTCTATTCAGACTTACATTTGTGATTTTCAAGATGAAACTCATTCCTACCTTGGAGCTTAGTGTCACTGTAGTGATAAGAAAAAAAGATTTTGTAAACATTATTTTCACAGTTGATTATTATCTTAGAGGTGTATTTGGACTAAATCTTATTTTATGTTTTATTATAGTATATGCTATAATACATAAAATATTAAACTTTATGAGCCAATTATCAATGAAAAATTAAATGGAAAGAGAGTTCTATGAAGCACTTCTAGCAAATGAATAATCCTTCAATTTAGCTATGACTATTTAACAAAGTTTCCTGGCTATCATCTCTGTCATGTATTGAATGTATGTCTATTTTTATTGGTTGGCTATGAGTTACATTGGGCTTCCTCAGTGGCTCAGTGGGAAAGAACCCACCTGTCAGTGCAGGAGATGCAGGTTTGAACCCTGGGTTGGGAAAATCTCCTGGACAAGGAAATAGCAACCCACTCCAGTATTCTTGCCTGAAAATCTCATGGACAGAGAAGCCTGGTGAGCTACAGTCCACGGGGTTGCAAAAGAGTTGGACAGGACTTAGTGACTAAACAATAACATGGGTTACATTATCTGTTTCTTTTAAAGAGTGCTGACCTTTGTTTTGCAGGTAGTTACTTGTAGATGAGCTTGTTTGAATGGGTCAAAATTGCCTTTACTTTAAGGCTAATGCATGCCTTCTCCTAAAGCATGATATTTTTGAGTTTTTACTGATTTTCCCAAGTTTCAGCATATCTCTTTTCTCTGACTGATGAAAATCGGAACAGTTTCTACATGGTAAACTCAGAGAAATGTTTAGTTTATAGCTCCCTGGCGTTTATTTTCTTGGTTCTATGGAGTTTCCCCCTCTTAATGTGCAGATTAGTATTTAATGGAAGACTCAAAAGGGATCTCTTGTGAATTTCTGAAGCTTTTTCTCAGCATTCCCTTGTTTCTGATACTTTGTCCTGCAACTCTGGCTTCCTTTGTGTCCCTAAACTCTGATCTGTCTCTTCACCTCACCAGGATTTCTGGGCTCTTTGGACTCTCTTTCCCTCTCAGAATATTTCATCTCACTAGAAAGTTGGTATTTGTAGAGTTTCTCTTCTTTTATGGATCATAATTGGGCATTGACTCTTGTCCAATATATGAAAACTGTTTTTTCCTGTTTCTTTACTTTTATAATTATTTGCAGTGAGAGAAAGTGTATAGGCGCATTTACTCCTTAATAAATGAAAGTAGGAAACAATTTTTGTAGCTAAATATAAGAATAGTAAAATTTTGTCAGATATATTGGAGATTTGGCATATTTGTTTTGAAAATATGAAATCTTACTCATTTATAAATTCTACCTAATATTATCTGACCTGTGTCTGAAAGTGGTCATCAATACCAGCAAAGATGTCCTTAATCTTTATTTTGGAAACAGGATCGTCTTTTCAGTTATATGAACTGGTATGTGAAATCAGTTGTTTGAATTCCACGTTGTGGAACATATGTGTTGGGATTTAAGAAATTTTAAGATTTTATTTTACCAAAGTATTAATAAATGTCATTCAAAGAAGATCTCTTAAGAGTCTCTGAATTTCAGTAAGAATCATATTAAGGAGTTTTCAGCATGAATTGGAACTGGATAAGCCCACATTGTGTCTTTGGAGAATAAATTGATTTCCTGACTGTCAGACTTTCTTTTTGACATTGGAAAGTATTAGTGTCATTGATGCCAAGGTATTCTTCCTTGCCAAAATTAGCCAACGTCCCAAATGTTTCCTAAAGAAACTCCTGGACCCGTTTAACACAGATCAAGCCAACAGTATGGAGGTACAAGTGAATACTTTTCTTCTCCTTTACTTTTACAGATTAGTATGCATTCAGTTAATAGAGTAACAGTAGTAACATTACAGAATGAAATTTAAAACAAGGTAAGAATATGCTAATTTTTTTCTGTTTGATGGTTAAGATTTAGAATTGAAATTTTATCACTTAACCGTGTTTGTTTAGTCTCATGATTTCTGTTGTTTCATTCTAGGGACTTAGAAAAATTGTTTAGACTAAGAGTCCTTTGGTCACAGCTTATCAAAGTGACCCATCTTGTCAGACTTTAAATAGTTTAAGTAGTAAAGAAATGCGTACTACATACACACTGTGGTGACTGAGAATAGCTAATTATTCATCAATCCTGTTTCTATTTTCTTTTAAGCACACATGCAGACAAATTGCCCAGCTTTCTTTGCAAAAAAAACTACTTTGTTAGTTGAACCTAGGTGGTCTTTGAACGTTGGAATGTGAGAGTAAGTTGTGTATTTCCAGGCTGATTCATGAGTACCTCCCTTCTCTCTCCTTCCACTCTTATTTTGCTGGCTCTAGAGAACTCTAAAAATATAGAGGGGACAGTCTAGTGACAGAAAAAGAATCAAAGGCTCTGAATGGAGCATTACTCACACCCTCTCCCATAGAGTAGACTTCATATGATCAAGAAATAAACTTCTTTTGTGTTAAGTCACTGAGATTTTGAAGTTGGTTTATACTGCCTTGATTAAGATAGATTTATAAATTCAAGTCATGAGTAAGCTGCTGTAAATTGTAAAGAGGGAAACCCGTGTTAGGCAGTGCCAAACATTTAGTTGGATAAATCTAACATTCTGACCCTATAGCTCTGGGGGCAGTGGTTGGAAATACTCAAGGAGTGTTATGTATGGCTTTTTATTTCTAGTTTTAGAAAGATTTCATGAAAGGAATAAGCTTAGTAAAAACTGCCTGGTTTTCAGAGAACAAAGATATTATTAGTAAGAGTTGAGAGAACATGGATTTTGCAGGCTTGGAGAAGCCAACTGCCACTGGGAATCTAAGTGGTAAAAATAAAGATGAAAAACGGTTTGAGCCACAATGTCACAGTAAGACTTTTCAACTGAACAAAGAAATTCTGCAATAAAGCAAAGATCAGCTTAGGGATATTATAGTCCCCTCAAGAACTATTCCAGATGACCTCAAATTAACCCACTGAGTTGAGAGAGATGTCTAAGTAAGGAATCAAAGAAATAAAGCAAAGACAATTATGTCAAGGAAAACGTGAGTATAATTCCAGGCACATGGAGAGTCATTGCAGTAGATCAGAAGTGAAACTAAATCGTTGAAAGAACTGTAATATTTGCACAAGTGTGCATGCATGCACACACACACACACACGGACATACACAGTCAATCCATTTGGGCTACTATAAAAATACAGACAGGGTAGCTTATAAGTGATAGAAATGTGTTTTTCATAGTTCTGGAGACTGAAATTCCAAGCTCAAGAGTGCTGGCATGTTGTTGGATGAGGGACCTTCTTCTGAGTCACAGAGTCACAGAATTCTTGTATTGCAACATGGTGGAAGGGCTAGGGAGTTCTGTGAGGTCTCTCTCTCTCTCTCTCTTTTTTTTTTTTTACCAAATAAACTATTTTATTTTTTCTTTTCCATTGTGATTTATTACAGGAGATTGAATATACAGCCCTGTGCTGTGAAATAGGACCTTGTTGTTTACCCATCTCACATATAATAGTTTACATTTGCTAATTGCAAACTCCCAGCCGAGCCCTCTTTTGCAGCCCCTTGGCAGCCACAAGTCTGTTCTCTATGTCTCTGAGTTTGTTTCACTGATATATTCATTTATGTCTTACTTTAGACTTCACATGTAAGTGATATCATATGGTGTTTGTCTTTGTCTTTCTGACTACTTAATATGATAATGTCTAAGTCCATCCATGTAGCTGCATGTGGCATTATTTCATTTTTTGTGGCTTTTTATAGCTGAGCAGTATTCCATTGTGTATATAAGTATATATGCCCCACATCTTCTTTATTGCAGTGTCTCTTTTGTAAGAGAACTAATCCTATTCGTGACAACTCCATGCTTATATCTCTAAAGGCTCCACCTCCTAGTATCATCATATTGGGCATTAAGGTTTCAACATATTAAATTTAGGGAGACATAACCATTTAGACCATAGTATTCTGCCCTTGGACTCTCAAAATTCATGTCCTTCTTACATGCAGAATACATTCAGTCCATCACAACAAACCCAAAATTCTTAACTGATTCTACCACCAGCTTAAAAAGTCTTAGTTTCTAAGTCTCATCTAAATATCACTTAAAATAAATATGGGTAGATGGTTCATCCTGAGGCAAATTACTCTCTAGCTATTAATCAGTGAAATCCAACATGTTATTAAATGTGCTTCCAAAATACAATACATAGGATAAACACTGTCGTTCCAAAAGAGAGACATATGAAACAAGAAAGGAGTATGTCCCAAGCAAGTACAAAACCTTAAGATTGTCACCTTCCAGACATAATGGGACAGGTATTTGTTACAGGAGCAGACCCACATCTCACCCTCTCAGGCTGCTGCAACAAAAGACCACACCTTATGTTGTTTAGTCACTAAATTGTATCTGACTCATTGCAACCCCGTGGACTGTAGCATGCCAGATTCCTCTGTCTATAGGATTTCCCAGGTAAGAATACTGGGCCTAGAAATGGAACCTGAATTTCCTGCATTGGCCGGTGGATTCTTTACCAATAAGCCATCAGGGAAGCCCTAGGTAGCTTGTAAACAGGAATTTATTTCTCACCACTCTGGAAGCTGGAATTCTGAAGTCAGGCAGAGGGCTGTCTTCCAAGTTGCAGACTTCATTCTGTATTCCTCACATGGCAGAGGTTCTGAGGAATTCTTTGAGTTTCTTTCACAAGAACACTAATCTCAATAGGACTTCATGATTTAGGCACTTTTTTTTAAGAACTTTACCTATAATACCATCACACTGTATGTTCAAATTTCAACATGTAAATTTGGGGTAACAAAAACATTCAGAACATAATGCCCATACACACGTACACATAAGCCCAGAGAAAACATCTTGGATTGTTTGAAATTTAATATAGCTCTCAATCTGCCAAGGGCTTCCCTGATTCCTGGGTTGGGAAGATCCACTGGAGAAGGGATAGCTACCCACTCCAGCATTCTTGGGTTTCCCTTGTGGCTCAGCTGGTAAAGAATCCACCTGCAATGTGGGAGACCTGGGTTCGATCCCTGGGTTGGAAAGATCCTCTGGAGAAGGGAAAGGCTACCCGCTCCAGTATTCTGGACTGGAGAATTCCATGGACTGTCGCTCACAACTGAGCGACTTTCACTTTTCCATCTCCCAAAATCACATAAATAGGAAACCAGCTGTGAATCCTGGGATACTCTCAGGAAAGTATATTCCCCAATACTGACTTCTCCTATGTCCAAACATGATAATGGTCCAGGAAGATCCTCTCAGAGATAGATTTGGAGTATAACCAAGGAGCATGCACTAGTCCCAGGGAAGGGGACCTGCCAAATACCTGCCAGGCAGAATATCAGAATTGACAGGGAACAGTAACTATTTTGGTTTCCCCTTCATCTCCTTTTCAAGTGCAAGTTTTTATTTCAGTTTTCCTAGTCCTGTTTTGACATTCCATATCAGGCACTGGGGAGAGAGACAACTTATCCTTTAAGTAATAAGGCATTAGACCTTAGAAGAAGTACATCCAGATCTCAGACACAGAGAATGGCATATCTTCCAGCAACTGATCCTGGACTTTTGCTTGATACAGTGACTGGATGGGCTTGGGGTTGTTTTACTTGGGAAAGAAGTGAGTTTGTTTCAGTATGTGTGTGGGAGAAATGAGAAGATAATTGTGGACCTCAGGGACAGAATGCAATAGAAAAAGCTGGTCATTCAAGTTTTTCACCGAACCTGGCTCTTCTTCCTCCTGATACAGAGGCAAGCTCCTTTTCCTGTCTTCAATTGGAGTTTGGTGTCACCATAAACTAAGAACATGGAAAATGGATAGAATTGATATAAATCACATCACTGCTCCAACCACTAGGCAGATGAAAAAGACTGTGAGGGTGTATGAAAGGGGGAAGGACACTTTTCCTCTCCCACTACCCAGACTCTCTCCAGAATCCCCCCACCCACCCCCACACACTATGATTAGACTTTACAAGTGTACAAGTTGAATTTTCCTTGTGCTAACTCTCTGAGATTTCAAGGCTAACAGATTGCAGCATTTACTGTTGCTTTAATTAGTACACATTAGCACATATGCATCCTTATATACAATGCAATATAGGAAATAGCAAATATCAGGGTGATTTAAATGCTTTCTTCTGATGTTTGAAATCTCTGAATGCGGAATAAAGCTTAATAGAGAAGTGAATTTATATACCTCTGACATTAGCATCTATATTTATTGAGTGATCTATATGCTAGTCATTTATTCAGTACTATTAAAGTGAGGATTATTGTTTACACTGTGCTAGGCGCTGCACAGTGGAGCTATGAACAACGTAGACAAAAGGCCAGCTCTTACGATGCTTTGTTTTATTTAGACATCATATAAATCTGTTGTTGTTACTCTGTATACTACAAATGATTAAATGATAGCCCCCAAACTAAATCATTTGCCCAGACTCATACAATCAGAAAATGGTTAAACCCATATCTCTGATTATTAAGCTCTTCCTAATTTTAGATATCTGAATACTTCAAGTTAAATTAAATACTGCTCTTTACCTGTTTAAAATTTGCCTCAGTTATTATTTGGATGTGATCATGTGGTCCATTTTACAGCTTCAGTCTTTAATATTACTCCACTGTAATATTTGGTGCAAATATTTCTGGTATAAACTTGACCCATTTAAGTCACAAAGCATAACTCAAGGCACAAAAAACTTTTAATAATTAAGAGTGTGAATCACCAATATAATTTTATATATTGTATTTAAACAGTTGAATCTTTGATAAATTATGGATTATCCAGATATTTTCTTCATTTTCCCTTTCTGCTTAATATATAATGAAAGTCTAGAACTGGTTGCTAGAATGAACGGATAAGCATATATATTGATAGTCACTGGTAAATCCTTGCCTTTCACTGTTTACATATTACATACTTTGAACTTGATTCTTTTTATTACTATGAAAATCTTTTGTGAATATTGTCTCGTAGAGTAAGGAACTGCTTACGTAATGTATGACAAAGATGCAAATTATAAATTAGAAAATAAAAACCTTAGTTGATTTTCTATTGTAATTCAAGTGTGAATATGAGCAAATTAAAGGAATTTTATAGACTTTGGCTCCATAAAAGACTGTTGGTGAATGAAGTTTCCCCTTGTCTTATGGAAAGCTGTTAGATTTCATACCCTTATGTCAGATTTGACAAATGATGTACTGAATTAAGCACTCAGACTACAAATGAGAAATTATTACTCCAGGAGCAACTTGAGTGTTAAGAACATTGCACATCACTTTCTGTTTGCCTCTCCAGGGAAAGTAATTAGTGAGAAATTTCCTGAAATTATAACAATCTATATTGTAGTTATTTTAAAGATAAATCTAGATGCTTTTAGTTTCAGTTTGGTGGCAGTTATTTTTCAATTAACAGATTGGAATGATGAACCCTAGAGTTTCAGCACAACTCATTGTATTTCTTACCACAAAAATAAATTATTCCTAGTAAAATGGTTCCCTAAAAAAGAAAAGAAACTGCCCTCTAAGGGGACATTTAAATAATCTTTGCTTTTTTAAACTCTTCGTTTCCAATGAAATGTTACATAAACAAAATTCAGTTCAGTTGCTCAGTCATGTCTGACTCTGTGACCCTATGGACTGCAGAATGCCAGGCCTCTCTGTCCATCACCAACTCCCGGAGTTTACCCAAACTCAAGTCCATTGAGTCAGTGATGCCATCTAATCTTCTCATCCTCTGTTGTCCCCTTCTTCACNACATTCTGTCAGACCTCTCCACCGTGATCCGCAGGTCCTGGGTTGTCCTGCAGGCATGCCTTAGTTTCTTGAGTTAGACAAGGGTGTGGTCCTAGTGTGATTAGATTGACTAGTTTTCTGTGAGTATGGTTTCAGTGTGTCTGCCCTCTGATGCCCTCTTGCAACTCCTTCCATCTTACTTGGGTTTCTCTTACCTTGGGGGTGGGGTGTCTCTTCACGGCTGCTCTAGCAAAGTGCAGCCACTGCTCCTTACCTTAGACTAAGGGTGTCTCATCATCACTGCCCTTCCTGACCTTCAATGTGGGATAGCTCCTCTAGGCCCTCCTGTGCCAGCGCAGCCACCGCTCCTTGGATGTGGGTTGTTCTTCCTGGCCTCGGGCGTAGGGTGACTCCTCCCGACTGCTATCCCTGGCCTCAGGCACGAGGTGGCTCCTCCTGGCCGCTGCCCCTGACCTTGGACGCAGGGTGGCTCCTCTTGGCCGTTCCTGCTCCATCGCAGCCTGGCACTCTCAGCCGCTGCCCCTGACCTCGGACGTGGGGTATGTCCTCTCTCGGCCACTCTGAGTGTGCCTGCCGTTGTTGCTACTTGCGCTGAAGTGTAAATCATCTTCTTTCATCTTTGTAGAGCATACTTTTAAGTTATGTAATTCTTAGGTAACCTTTCAATTGCAGTTAAAAATGTCAATGTAAAGACTGCGCTCTAAAACTGAAAACTGTAAAATTCAGTACATACATAAGCATACTCAAGTTGTTTATTCTGAGAGACTACCTTGAAATTAATTCTTAATGAAAGTGTTTTGTCATCTCTATTGAAGCTGGGGACCTCTGGAAACACCGTAATCAATAGAACTATTGACCACACAAATTAGGTAACTGTTATGTTGACAAAGTAAAGGGTTGCTGATATTCATAAGAAAAATATAGCTAGTTAGAAGTGTTATTACCTCTTCAGCAAGAGGTAAACACCTTATCCAGCTTACAAAGATTTTTATCCTCCTGAAAAATTTAATCAGATTTTATCAGGTTTCTAGTATGAAGTGCATGTTCCGTTGCTTCAGTTGTGTCTAACACTTTGTGACCCCATGGCCTGTAGCCCGCCAGGCTCTTCTGTCCATGGGGATTCTCCAGGCAAGAATACTGGAGTGACTAATGCTCTCCTCCAAGGGGTCTTCCCAACCCAAGGTTCGAACGTGTGTCTCTTATGTCTCCTGCATTGGCAGGTAGGTTCTTTACTCACTTGAGAAGCCCTCTACTATGACAACGTAGCATTAAAACCTTGGTTACAATTCTTCATCATACCTATGCTTAGCAAATAACTTCGGGTCGTAATTTTATTTCCTTTATAAAGATCCTTAAGAGTGAAAGAGTAAGCTGATGATATTTAAAATTTTTGTCTACTTGGCAGTTATACTCACCAGTGTAAACTAATACATTTTTAGAATGAAAAGCAATCGTTCAGGATTTATCATGTCTGTTTCACAAAGCCCAGTTGCTTCAAGATGAATTAATAAAATCAATGTCAGTGTTTAAAGACTAGATATTATATGTGTAAGGATCACATGAAAGTACTAAGACTTTGTGTTAGATTATATCTGAAATAACGAAATGACTTCCTCTGTTATAACTTTCGCTGCATTCATTCTTTCAACAGCTATAGAGCTATGTTCCAGGCAGTAGTCTAGACACTAAAAACACAAAAGCAGACAGGCAGACATGAACACAACCACAGTTAGTAAAGTGTATTATAATAGGTGTTTTAATTGAGACATTGTTGGCATCTAACATTATGTAAGTTCACACTGCATACATTTAAGCTGTGTAATGTGTTGATTTGGTACACTTATATATTTCAAAATGATAATCACCATAGTATTAATTAACACTTCTATCATATTAATATTATTATTTCTTTTTGTGGTGAGAACAATTAAGATGTAGTCTCTTAGCAACATTGAAGTTTATAAAACAGTATTTTTACCATAATCACTGTGCTGTGCATTAAATCTCCAGGACTTATTTATCTACTAGTTGCAACTTTTTACTCTTGATCCCTGGTAACTACCATTCTAGTCTCTGCTTCTACAAGGCTTTTTTTTTTTTTTAATTCTACATATAAGTGACATCATCCAACATTTGCTGTTTTGGTCTGACTTATTTCACTAAACATAATACTATCAAGGTCATTTCATATTGCTACACATCCTTGCCAACTATGGTAATCTCTTACCTTCTTGATGACAGCCATTCTAAAAAGGATACGGTGATATCATGGTTTTGACTTGCATTATGTTGGTAACGAATGACATTGAGCATATTTTCAAGTACCTGTCGGCCATTCCTATGTCTTTTTGGAAGAAAAATGTCTATTTAGCTCCTTTTCTAGGGGTAGAGTGGGGGCACCTCAGGGAATGCTGGTAATCTAGCTTGCTAGTGTGTGTGTTAGTTGCTCAGTCATGTCCAACTCTTTGTGACCCCATGGACTGTAGCCCTGTCCATGGAAGTCTCCAGGCGAGAATACTGGAATGGTTTGCTGTTCCCTTCTCCAGAGGATCTTCCTGATTGGGGATCGAACCTTTAAATTTTTACCATCTGAGTCACCAAGGAAGCCCAGTGTGCCAGAGTAAAGGCCAAATGAAATGTTGGAGGAAAAATTAAATAGGCCGATTGGACCTAAACTGCAAAAATCCTTAAATTTCACATTTAAGAAGTGAGTGTGGACTGTTCAGCCTAGTGAGCAAGAAATAACATGATCTGTTCTGTGAAAACAGGGATAGGAGAAATGTGAATTTGAAGGCAGGAAACAAATCAATAATTATTTAAAAACCATTTCAATATTCAAGGCAAGAAATGATGAGGATATGGAATACAACTAATGGTGTGAGAAGGACCTTAGCAACCTATTGGAGGTAAAATCAGGTGGGATTTGGAGTTAAATTCATATATATTTGGGGATTCTGAGCATATACAGTGTGGTTAAATATAAGTTGATGGGTTAAGGAAAAATGTGTAATGTGAGGAAAGGGTGTAAGACAGGCTTCTTTACCACTGAGCCACCTGGGAAGCCCTTTACATAATTATAGCGCACACATTCCGACTATAACAGGACTTGTAAAATCTTGTGAAAGTTGCTCAGTCATGTCCAACTCTTTGCAACCCATGGACTGTGGCCCACCAGGCTTCTCTGTCCATAGAGTTCTCCAGGCAATAATAGGAATGGGCTGCCATTTCCTTCTCCATGTAATATCTTGCCCTTAATGAAAATACAAGTTTCAAGTCAGCCAAAATGGTCACAAATTGGTAAAAGCAGATGGTAACAAAACCTGGAACATTCTAATTTTTTTTCAAACTGATCTTACATAATTAAACCATTCAGTAAACTATTGTGCATCTACCATCTACCACCAAAAGGAGGAAAACAGTGAGCAAAGCAGAAATGGTACCTGCCCTCACAGGTTGTACAGCCGATTCTGTAAAGGAACCAAAGATGGTCACTGTGTTTTGACCCTTAGCTTGTTTATTTCTTCAAAGCAGACTGAGGCCCATTAGCTCAAAAGCTTACTGACTCCAGACTCATATTTTTACACATTAAAGGAAAGCTCTTTCTCTACACACAGAACACATCTGACACCAAATGTGTGTGTGTGTGTGTATGTGTGTGTGTGTGTCTGTTTTCACACTAACAACACATTCTCCAAGTTTCTATACACCAACTGAGTATCCTATAATTTAATTCTGACAGAAACTACCTCGAGTTAATACCAGCCCCAAAGGTTAAGGGTCCAGGCGGACAAACTTTGGACGCAAGTGCAAGTCTTGGGTTGTCATCTGTATTTCTCACCAGCCAGTTATGAATTGAGAGATTCCATACTCCATTCTTCAGGCTCGATAATTTGCTATAACAGCTCACATGCCTCAGGGAAACACATTCCTTTGACTACTGGTTTACTGTAAAGGTTATTATAAAGAATATCAATGAACAGGCAGATGAAGAGGTTCATAGGATGAAGTACCAAAGGGTCTCAAACTCTATAGCTTCTGTCCCCATGGAGATAGGGCATGCACCTTCCTGATACTGTATTTCTGCTGAACATGTGTGTTAATTTAAAAAAATGCTTCAAAATTTTAAAGTGTGCCGTATTTGCATGGTGTAAGAAGCTGTTTTTTGTTTTTTTTTTTTAAGTAGCCATGGGGATTGCATACATTTTCTCTTATCACTACAAGTTAACTCCCTATCTAGCATCAACTAAATGATTCTTATTTAGCATAGATCAAACTGAATACAGAATAGAAATTATATTTCCATTCCTTTATGAAAGAAAGCCACTTTCAGCTTAAAATTTCACTCTTCTCTAAGATATCAGCCAAAACATCAAAAAACACTGTATTTGTGGGATTTTATTACTATCTATCTAACCAATGTATTATAGAAAAGACTAATGATTTTCTGAGAAAGATTTATATACAGAGTCAATTACTTTAAGAGGAACAGTACGATTTTAATTATTTTTATCCTACAATGTCTCTTTTGAGTAAATGTCAGGTCTCTTGAGGAAAAAAGATTTAAGTATTCACATAAAATAGGATTATTGATTCACTCAGCAGCCAATATATTGCCTCATAATTGCATTTCATGAAAACCATTGTGTTAAACATATTAACTTGTTCATGCCAATTTAAAACTGTCAAAATGTACCTTGAAAGAATGACCAACCTGGAATCAATGGCAGGAATTTAAAACTTTGTTATATTTGTAATCCTTTTGGAAAGAGCTGATCATTTCAATTGCTATATAAGGATGAAGAGACTCAATAATTATCTGGATAATTCTATACAATAAAATTTTTCTCAGAAAAATAGAGAAAATTTAGGTGGATTTAAATGTATATGATTTTCCCCTTTAGACTGAAGTTAGTTGTCCTTATTTTGTGTGCAAAGAAATAATCAAGTCAGTTATTACTGTTAGAAACTCCTGCTTTCAGCTTGCTTTTTACAAGCCTGTGTAGGCCTTTGCAGTAAATAAGCTACTTACCNGTAGAAATATTAATGTATATTAATATTTATCAATAAGGTCTGAGTTTGTATAGTAGTTTTAAGATAAAAAATTTGAAAAAATTGTACTTTGTCTTAAGACAATTGTGATTTTGAACTGAGTGCTCTTTAAATTCTCTTTCAAATTTAAACTATTGATTCCATAGTAATTCCACAGTAATCTTTATTTCTATAAGGATTACATTGAATCTATAAATCACTTTGGGTAATATAGATATTTTAAAATAGCTTTTTCAATCTGTGAACACCTGTCTCTTATACACATCTGGATTTAAATGTATATGATTTTCCCCTTTAGACTGAAGTTAGTTGTCCTTATTTTGTGTGCAAAGAAATAATCAAGTCAGTTATTACTGTTAGAAACTCCTGCTTTCAGCTTGCTTTTTACAAGCCTGTGTAGGCCTTTGCAGTAAATAAGCTACTTACCATTCCAATTCCCTGCATTTTTAAAACTTATAGTAACTATGTTTAAATAAAACTGCTGTCTCAAATATTTTCCTTCATAGAATATAAATAATTCCAGAGAGCATCATATTGTTTTAAGTCTCAATGAAAATTTTCCTTCAACTTTACTATATGCCTGTGAAAGTCACTCAGTCGTATCTGACTCTTTGCAACCCATGGACTCTATACAGTCCATGGAATTCTCCAGGCCAGAATACTAGAGTAGATAGCCTTTCCCTTCTTCAGGGGATCTTCCCAGCCCAGGGATCAAACCCAGGTCTCCCGCATTACAGACATATATGCCTAGGCTCCAAATAAATTCTGAAATCAATAAATTAGACTCATACAGATATGAAAATAAAGGGGATGGTTGTGATAGTTTACTTACCATTGTATTACTTTTACATATTCTCTGGATGACACATTTTTATTAAATAAGTTGATAAAACCATTAAGAATTGGAGATCTATCTAAGACATCTACTAAAGCATTCATAAATACATGAATAATAATAAAACAAACATAATTTCTTAAAATATTTTCCCTAACATACAAAAATTAATGAAAGAAATATGATAATATTTTATATATTGCTGCTTATCCAAGCTGAATCTACATGTTCACTTCAAAACACTTGGGGAAAAAAGATCAAGTTTGTCTTTTGATGAGTCAGTATTAAGCTACATTAAAGACTCCTTATTTGCTTGACCAGTTTTCGTGCTCAAATTCAGACCTCCCAAATTCCTTAAGAGTTCAAATCAAATTCAAATCAAATCTTTGAATCACACTGAAGTAGTTTTTACAAACAAAACATGGCTATGTAAAATATAGCATTTCATCTTTTTTTCACTTCCCTTAAAAGTAATATGCTTATTCAGACTTTGAAAGTATTTCAGGTTCTTTGTATCACATTCAAACAAGGCTGAAATACATAAAAAGAAAAGTGAAAAATATACCACTTAATTCTGCTTTCAAGTTAGCCAGTATTACATTACTTGTTAGTTAACTTTTAGACCCTAAACTAAATATTCTGAATTAAGTACAATGAGATAACTTACCACAACCTCATACCCCTAATTTAAGATCTTGGGAGTAGAAATATTAATGTATATTAATATTTATCAATAAGGTCTGAGTTTGTATAGTAGTTTTAAGATAAAAAATTTGAAAAAATTGTACTTTGTCTTAAGACAATTGTGATTTTGAACTGAGTGCTCTTTAAATTCTCTTTCAAATTTAAACTATTGATTCCATAGTAATTCCACAGTAATCTTTATTTCTATAAGGATTACATTGAATCTATAAATCACTTTGGGTAATATAGATATTTTAAAATAGCTTTTTCAATCTGTGAACACCTGTCTCTTATACACATCTGGATTTAAATGTATATGATTTTCCCCTTTAGACTGAAGTTAGTTGTCCTTATTTTGTGTGCAAAGAAATAATCAAGTCAGTTATTACTGTTAGAAACTCCTGCTTTCAGCTTGCTTTTTACAAGCCTGTGTAGGCCTTTGCAGTAAATAAGCTACTTACCATTCCAATTCCCTGCATTTTTAAAACTTATAGTAACTATGTTTAAATAAAACTGCTGTCTCAAATATTTTCCTTCATAGAATATAAATAATTCCAGAGAGCATCATATTGTTTTAAGTCTCAATGAAAATTTTCCTTCAACTTTACTATATGCCTGTGAAAGTCACTCAGTCGTATCTGACTCTTTGCAACCCATGGACTCTATACAGTCCATGGAATTCTCCAGGCCAGAATACTAGAGTAGATAGCCTTTCCCTTCTTCAGGGGATCTTCCCAGCCCAGGGATCAAACCCAGGTCTCCCGCATTACAGACATATATGCCTAGGCTCCAAATAAATTCTGAAATCAATAAATTAGACTCATACAGATATGAAAATAAAGGGGATGGTTGTGATAGTTTACTTACCATTGTATTACTTTTACATATTCTCTGGATGACACATTTTTATTAAATAAGTTGATAAAACCATTAAGAATTGGAGATCTATCTAAGACATCTACTAAAGCATTCATAAATACATGAATAATAATAAAACAAACATAATTTCTTAAAATATTTTCCCTAACATACAAAAATTAATGAAAGAAATATGATAATATTTTATATATTGCTGCTTATCCAAGCTGAATCTACATGTTCACTTCAAAACACTTGGGGAAAAAAGATCAAGTTTGTCTTTTGATGAGTCAGTATTAAGCTACATTAAAGACTCCTTATTTGCTTGACCAGTTTTCGTGCTCAAATTCAGACCTCCCAAATTCCTTAAGAGTTCAAATCAAATTCAAATCAAATCTTTGAATCACACTGAAGTAGTTTTTACAAACAAAACATGGCTATGTAAAATATAGCATTTCATCTTTTTTTCACTTCCCTTAAAAGTAATATGCTTATTCAGACTTTGAAAGTATTTCAGGTTCTTTGTATCACATTCAAACAAGGCTGAAATACATAAAAAGAAAAGTGAAAAATATACCACTTAATTCTGCTTTCAAGTTAGCCAGTATTACATTACTTGTTAGTTAACTTTTAGACCCTAAACTAAATATTCTGAATTAAGTACAATGAGATAACTTACCACAACCTCATACCCCTAATTTAAGATCTTGGGAGTAGAAATATTAATGTATATTAATATTTATCAATAAGGTCTGAGTTTGTATAGTAGTTTTAAGATAAAAAATTTGAAAAAATTGTACTTTGTCTTAAGACAATTGTGATTTTGAACTGAGTGCTCTTTAAATTCTCTTTCAAATTTAAACTATTGATTCCATAGTAATTCCACAGTAATCTTTATTTCTATAAGGATTACATTGAATCTATAAATCACTTTGGGTAATATAGATATTTTAAAATAGCTTTTTCAATCTGTGAACACAGAAAGTCTTTGATTTTTTTGTGTCTTTTTCAATTTCTTTCATTGATATCATTTAGTTTTCAGTGTACAGATTTTCCACCTCTTTGGTTAAATTTATTCCTTAGTATTTTATTCTTTTTATGATACTGTAAATGGGACTGTTTTCTTCATTTTTCTTTCTGATATTTCATTGTTAGTATATAAAAATGCAACTAAACTTTCTACATTGATTTTGTGTGTTACTTTAGTGAATTTGTTGATTAGTTCTAACATTTTTTTGTGGAGTATTTAGGGTTTTCTATGTATAATATTAGGTCATCTGCAAATAGAGACAATTTGACTTTCTCCTTTCTGATATGTATCTTCTTATTTATTTTTCTTGGCTAATATCTCTGGCTAATCGTTTTGTTTCATTTCTGGTCCTGTGTTGAATAAAAGTGGTGAGAGTGGGCCTCTTTGTCTTTATCTTGATCAGCCTTTTGCTGTTAAGTAAGATGTTAGCTGTGGGCTTCTCACATATTATCTTTACTATATGGAGGTCTGTTCTTTCTATATCCACTTACCATAATGAAAGATATTGAATTTTGTCAAATGCTTTTCTGTTACTGAAATGATTATATGATTTTTATACTTCAGTCTGTTAATGTGGCATATCACATTTATTGACTTGCATATATTGACATTCATGCATCTCAACAATAAATCCCACTTGATCATGGTTGTGAGATCCTTTTAATATATTGGATTCAGTTTGCAAATATTTTGCTGAGGAAATTTGCATCTATATTCATTAAGCACGTTGGTCTATAATTCTCTTTTCTTATAGCTGATCATTACTTCATGAATAACACTTTGATTACAATTAGAAAGATAAGGAAGCATTGAGACATTATTCCTGTTAAGAATTTATAATATGTATTTAAACCAGAGTATGATATTAGTAAAATAACATTAAAAATTACATATTTTGATTATAATTATCACTTACATAAATACTACACATACTTAAGAGTATTAGCTCAATTAATTCAGAAAAAGCAACTGAAGAAAATCTTATGCCCATTCATAATAAAACTCTTAGTAAACAGGAATACAAAAGAATTTCCTCAAATTGAAAAAGAACATTCACAATAAAACCCAGAGCTAACATACTTGTGAAAGACTGAATGGTTATACTCTCACCACTTCCACTCAACAGTGTATTAGAGTTTCTAGCCAGTGTAGTGAGGCAGAGCAAACAAGTCACCATGTTGCATTAGAAAAGAAGTAAAATTGTCTTTATTTTCAGATAACATTATTTGGCACTTTGAAAAACCAAGGAATCCCTCAAAATCAAATAACAAGCAAATTTAGTAAGGTTTTTTTGGTACAAGATCAATCTCCAAAAATCAACTGTATTTTTGTTATTAGCAACAAATAATCTCTCGATGAAATGAAGAAAGAAATTTCATGTATAATAGTATCATAAGAATAAACAACAATTCAAACAGAAATAGGAATCAGTTCAACAGAAAATTAATTTTAAGATATATACACTGAATATCACATAACATTGCTGAGAAAAAAACTGTTTATGATTCAAAGACTGAGCACTGTCAAAATAGCATTTCACCCCCAATTTATGTCTTTATTCAGTGAAATTCCTATAAAAAATTCAGTAGAAATTAAAAATGGAAAATAACCCTTAAATGCAATAGCTAAATTATAAGACTTCCTGAAGAAAACATAGGAGGAAGCATCCATGACTTTCGATTAGGAAAAGCGTTCTTAGATATGACCAAAAAAAAGCACAACCTGTACAAGAACAAAAATTACAAATTGGATTTCAACATTTTTAAATTGCATTTGAAAATTTAAATTGCATTAAGAAAATACTTGGGAGAATTTTATTTTTTTGCTATTAGTCTTCCCTCGTGGCTCAGATGGTAAAGCATCTGCCCGCAATGCGGGAGACCTGGGTTTGATCCCTGGGTTGGGAAGATCTCCTAGAGAAGGAAATGGCAACCCACTCCAGTACTCTTGGCTGGAGAATCCCATGGACGGAGGAGGCTGGTAGGTTGCAGTCCATGGGGTCGCAAAGAGTCGGACACAACTGAGCGACTTCATTTTCACTTTATATATTCAGAATATGTAAGGGCAAACAACCATTAAAATATAGGCAAATATCTAAAGGACATTCCATTAAAGAAGATTTGTGAATGGCTAATAAGTGTGTATAAAGATACATAACATTCAGTTCAGTTCAGTCACTCAGTCGTGTCCGACTCTTTGCGACCCCATGAATGGCAGCACGCCAGGCCNGGGATTTGATTTAGGTCATACCTGAGTGGTCTAGTGGTTTTCCCTACTTTCTTCAATTTAAGTCTGAATTTGGCAATAGGGAGCTCATGATCTGAGCCACAGTCAGCTCTCAGTCTTGTTTTTGCTGACTGTGTAGAGCTTCTCCATCTTTGGCTGCAAAGAATATAATTAATCTGACTTTGGTGTTGCCCATCTGGTGATGTCTATGTGTAGAGTCTTCTGTTGTGTTGTTGGAAGAGGGTGTTTGCTCTCTTGGAACCAATGCTTTCTCTTGGAAAAACTATATTAGCTTTTGCCCTGCTTCATTCCGTATTCCAAGGCCAAATTTGCCTGTTACTCTAGGTATCTCTTGACTTCCTACCTTTGCGTTCCAGTCCCGTATAATGAAAAGGACATCTTTTTTGGGTGTTAGTTCTAAAAGGTCTTGTAGGTCTTCATAGAAATGTTCAACTTTAGCTTCTTCAGTGTTACTGGTTGGGACATAGACTTGGATTACTGTGATATTGAATGGTTTGCCTTGGAAACGAACAGAGATAATTCTGTCGTTTTTGAGACTGCATCCAAACACTGCATTTCGGACTCCTTTGTTGACTATGATGGCTACTCCATTTCTTCTAAGGGATTCCTGTCCACAGTAGTAGATTTAATGGTCATCTGAGTTAAATTCACCCATTCCAGTCCATTTTAGTTCGCTGATTCCTAGAATGTCGACGTTCACTCTTGCCATCTCCTCTTTGACTACTTAACATTAAGGAAATACAAATTAAGATCTCAATCTGTATAGTAGCTAAGTCTTTTCGACTCTTTGTGACCCCATGCACTGTAGCCTGCCAGGCTTCCCTGTCCATGGGATTCTCCAGGCAAGAATACTGGAGTGGGTTTCCATTTCGTCCTCCATAAGATCTCGGTAAGATACCACCATACATTCAATAGAACGGTTATAATCAAAAAGGTAGGCAATAACAAGGGATGGCAAGAGCACATAAAAACTGGGACTCATATATTGCTGAAGGATCTAAAAGGTTACAGCCACTTTCAAGAAAATTGTCAGATTCTTAGAAAATTAAGCAGGAATTGAGCATAAAATTTCATAGTTCCACTCCTAGGAATGCAGGTACCTGAGAGAAATGAAAACATATTTCCATACAAAGATATGTATCTGGGTTTCATAGGAACATTGTTAATAATAGCCAAATGTTCACAGCTGGCAAATGGATAAAGAAAATGTGGTGTTTCCATAAAATGGGACACTCAGTTCAGTTCAGTTCAGTCACTCAGTCGTGTCCGACTCTTTGCAGCCCCGTGATTCGCAGCATGCCAGGCCTCCCTGTCGATCACCAACTCCCGGAGTTCACTCAGAGTCACGTCCATTGAGTCGGTGATGCCATCCAGCCATCTCATCCTCTGTTGTCCCCTTCTCCTCCTGCCCCCAATCCCTCCCAGCATCAGAGTCTTTTCCAATGAGTCAACTCTTCACAGGAGGTGGCCAGAGTACTGGAGCTTCAGCTTTAGCATCATTAGCGATAAAAAGATGAGGTAGTGATGCATACTACAACATGAATTAACGTCAGAAACATTATGCTAAATGAAAGAAGCCAAATGCAGAAATAGACACTTGTACTCTTCCTTTTGTATAATATATCCGGAGAAGGCAAACATAGAAAGCAGGTAAGTGGTTGCTTAGGGTTGAGGGTGGGAATAGAATTACTGCTGGACATGAAGGCTATTCTGAGGGCAGTGGAAATGTTCTTAAACTGCAATGTTGTATGGTTGGGCAACTCTGTAATTCACTGAAATTTATTGAATCATACATTCACAGCAAGTGAATTTTATGATACTTGAATTTTCTTAATGAAGTTGTTTAAAAATTGAAAGTTAAATAATATAGAGTGGCAAGAAGTGATGGAAGGTGATTAGCCGATAACTGTTAAAGATGTAAATGTATAGGCTTTCACTTCTGGATTTAGTTCTATTTTAATTCCTTTTCCTGAATCATAGTTCTTTGGAGCTGGACTCTGAAAAATATTCTTCTAATTTTTACCTCTGTGTCTCCATTCATTTCCTAAGTTTCTCATTTCTGGGAACTATCGTTGGACAGCTGGCCTCCTAGATGAAGCTATACTTGCCTTTTTGCTCTTTTCAGTGTTTAATGTCATTTAACTTCGGAAGAAGTTTTATTAACGTTCTCTTACCTTTCTATGGTCCGTTTTCTAAGTTTATACCTTTTACTCTCCAAGGCTGATTCCTAGTCTCTGAATGTTTTCTTTTCTCGTAGCTTGCATTATTTTATCTCCTTAAGAATACTGATGATAGTCTTGAGACTTTTGTCTGCTGTTTTCAATTGTTATTTGTCTCTTAAGCTGTCCTGTACTGGATGCTTTCTTTTAATATCTGGTGTCACTTGACTTTCATATCTAGAGTGAGATTCTGAAAAAGATTGAACTAGATGAAGGTGTGTGTGTGTGTGTGTGTGTGTGTGTGTATGATTGCTCATGGAGACTTTCTAGAATTTCACTGGAATATCAAGTTTCACTATGTGTAGGGTTTTGTTTTGTCTTTTTCTTTCCAAAGCTCCTCAGTTTTTACATAGATGAATTCTGTAATCTATTACCTAAAGAATACATACATAAGTACTATGTTGCTGGGAACTGAGCCAGAGAAAAGGCCAGAGTGAGGATGTCAATGCTCAGTATAGATTGTCTTTCATTTGCTACCATTATTTGCAGTAAAGTACGGAGCTGGTGATGGACAGGGAGGCCTGGCGTGCTGCGATTCATGGGGTTGCAGAGTCGGACATGACTGAGCGACTGAACTGAACTGAACTGAACCTCAACATCTCATGCTGCTTGGTCTCAATCTCTTTTTTTTTTTTTTCCCCCTGTAGATATGGGAGATTGGTGGTTTCCATCTGCACAGAGTTGCAGACAAGCTGGAAGTTTAACTGTTTTTTATAATGTCTTACACCATCCGAGTTTTTGCTCCATGCTCACGCCCACTTTGGCTCCTTTTGCAGCAGTTTCTGAGTCAGAGTTTCTGTAGAACGAAGCAGCTGGCTATTCACTGGCCCTTCACTGTTGTTTGCTCCGTTGTGTCAGTCAATATGTCTTCCCACTGCTTTCCATTTTCCAAAATACCTGTTGAAATCTCCTGTTCTTGTCTACTTTTCTGTTCTCTTTGTGGTTGTGGATTATTAATTTTTAAAAGAAGTTATCTTTTTGCTATTCCTATAATGATTTTTAGAAGGAACAGAGCTATGCCCATGGAATTAAATCTGTTACTATTAAGTTGAATGGAAATCTAAATGATAGTCAAAAATCTTCATTAAAAAATCTACAGATTCTGCTAGGAAATGGTAGCTATAGAGCAGAGGAAGTGAGAGTAGCTTCTGAACCGTCTAATCTAAATTAATAGATAATGGTAACAGATGACTGCTAGTGAGACCAATGACTGAAACTCAAGGAACATATTCCACAGCTTGTCAGAAAAATTATAGTATTAGTATAATCACAAAGGTGCTAATCTTTTCAGGGTTAAATTTGAAAAATACTGCAGCACTTAATTAACTTTAAAAATAAGATAAAATATTGGGAAATGTAACAAAATGTCCAATATGATGAACAGACATCCTGTACACCAACAGCAGTCTCTGTTTTACATATGTTTTGTGCATCCTTAGTTTTTTTTATAAAATAACCAGCATTTGAAAATAATATTACAAAGAAATACATGTTTCTGCTCTCCTGAAATATAAAGAGATCTGGCAAATTCCTGTTAATGGAATCTGTTAGCTGAATCTGAGAATTACTTGCTCCTTCAGTTTGAACAAAAATGCTCTTTGGTGTTTGGTCACAACTCACATGTTGATACCAGCAAGCTGAAATAGAGCTAACCCAGAGCCCAGGCCAATGAGCATATGAGGAATAATGCCTTAGCTCATGGGAACTTGGTGGAAAACAATGTCCTTGCCCTCATGCTTGGGTAATGAGTGGGGAAGAGCAAGAAACTTTTAATGAATATTTAATATAATTGAATAAATTATAAACTTCAAATTGCTAAGTTTACTTAAATTTTAGAAAATTCGATAAAGTTGACCAAATTCAGTTTTCTTTCAGTTAGCAGAAATAGGGCCTCATGAGCAAAGGGGAGTTTGGTTGTAGACAAATGAAGAAAATTGCATCTGCTCTACTTATATTTGTATTGTAAACTTTATACTCACTATAGTTATACACAACTATAATCATATTATCCTCATATTTGCTAAATATTGGTTAAGATTTTTCAAAATAGCTTTGTTTGCTTTTGATCTTTTCGTTTCAGTGTTTATTTTCCAAACTAGTTTTCCTGTATGGGCTTAACTTCACATTCTGAAATCATGTTTGGGAAAAAAATGCCAGCTTGGACAATAAGATTTCAAGAAGATGCTTTTTGCATATAAGAGTGAACAAATTTAAGGACAAAGAATACTGTTTCAGTGGTTTTGTATTCTAGATCTATAGGTTACAGGTAAATTAAACAAGTTACTTTAAGTGTTTTGATGCCTCTGTATCCCCATACATAGATTTTATAGTAACTTTTCCAACTTTTATAAATGTAGAGTGATGCCACACAGGTTATAATTATGTAATATCTCTTTAAAGTGATAAAGTAACATATATGATACTATTCATATTTTAATATGAATAGTTATTATTATTTTGAAATAATCCCCAGAAGTTTTCAATAAGACTAACTCCTTAAATTCATTGTTTCAAGATTGTGTTATTGAAGATGGAGAAGTAATTTGAAATTAGAATGCAAGGTATAGCTAGGGTTTATTTTCTTATTATTGAATTAGTTCATTGATAAAAATTAGGTGCATCTATGAAAGATTTTTGGAGAAGGAAATGGAAACCCACTCCAGTACTCTTGCCTGGAAAATCCCATGGATGGAGAAGCCTGGTAAGCTACAGTCCATGGGGTAGCAAAGAGTCAGACACGACTGAGAGACTCCACTTCACTTCACTTCATTTCATGAGAGATTCTGGGGCTTTCCAGGTGGTGCTGGTGGTACAGAATTTGCCTACCAATGCAGGATATGCAAGAGATGAGGGTTCACTTTCTAGGTTGGGAAGATCCCCTGGAGGAGGAAATGGCAACCCACTCCAGTAATCTTGCCTGGAGAATTCCATGGGCAGAGAAGCCTGGTGGGCTATAGCCCCTGAGACCACAGAGTCAGACAGGACTGAGTACACACACTGTCATTGCCAGGAGAGATTTTGATATAGAACTGAGTCAGATGGGAGAAAAATGTAGATTAGAGGGCAAGTTTCTGAAGGAGGAGGCGATTTTCTGTGTCCAGAATCAATAAAAATGGTCTCCTTCTTAGCAGTTAGCTTCCCATTCAGCTTTTGAAACTTCCTCAAGTGTGTCAGAGTTAAAGTAACTCTTGTTGCTGGTAGTGCTTGGTGGGGGCACAGTCTAGAGACTTCTCCTCCAGGTCTCTAAATGATGATGTAAACACCTAATTTTCTGTAGCACATACTTTTTGAAAAAACTAGCTAGGTTGGATTTGCTGATTTTGTTGATTGGTTGACTCGTTAAATATTCAAACATCCTATTGTATTTAGACAACTTTTATCCTATTGTTTGACTTTTCAGGATCAGTTGAGTTCAGTTCAGTTTGATCTCTCAGTCATGTCCAACTCTGACTCCATGGACCGCAGAACTGTCCACCAACTCCCCGAGTTTCCCGAAACTCATGTCCATTGAGTCAGTGATGCCATCCAACCATCTCATTCTCTGTTGGCCCCTTCTCCTCCTACCTTCAATCTTTCTCAGCATCAGGGTCTTTTACAATGAGTCAGTTCTTTGTATCAGGTGGCCAAAGTATTGGCATTTCAGCTTCAACATCTGTCCTTCCAATGAATATTCAGGACTGATTTCCTTTAGGATTGACTGGTTGGATTGCCTTGCAGTCCAGGAGACTCTCAAGAGTCTTCTCCAACACCACAGTTCAAAAGCATCAATTCTTCAGCGCTCAGCTTTGTTCATAGTCCAACTCTCACATATATACATGACTACTGGAAAAACCATAGTATTGACTAGATGGACCTTTGTTGGCAAAGTAATGTCTCTGCCTTTTATTATGCTGTCTAGGTTGATTACAACTTTTCTCCCAAGGAGCAAGTATCTTTTAATTTCATGGCTGCAGTCACCATCTGCAGTAATTTTGGAGCCCAATAAAATAAAGTCTGCCACTGTTTCCCCATCCATTTGCCATGAAGTGATGGGACCACATGCCATGATCTTGTTTTCTGAATGATGAGTTTTAAGCCGAATTTTTCACTCTCTTCTTTCACTTTCGTCAAGAGGCTCTTTAGTTCTTCTTTGCCGTCTTGCCATAAGGGTGGTGTCATCTGCATATCTGAGATTATTGATATTTCTCCTGGCAATCTTGATTCCAGCTTGTGCCTCCTCCAGCCCAGCGTTTCTCATGATGTACTCTGCATATAAGTTAAATAAGCAGGGTGACAATATGCTGCCTTGACATACTCCTTTCCCTATTTGGAACCAGTCTGTTATTCCATGTCTAGTTCTAATTATTGCTTCCTGCCCTGCATATAGATTTCTCAAGAGGCAGTTCAGGTGGTCTGGTAGTCAATTGGGCCTTATGAAGCATCACTACACTAGGATTTTCATAAAGTTATTGTTCTATTTTATAAATATTACTGATTTGGCTAGTAAATGGCCCCTATGACCACTGCCTCCTGGCATTTATATCTTAGGATAATCCTCTCCTAAGTGTATATAGCCCTCAGTCTCACAGTCTACAAGTAACTAGAGACAGAAGATTAAGACATGAATAAGGTAATAGATTCTTCCCCAGTCAAGCATAAAATGATACTGTAACCAAAGTTGACACCTTTGACTTCAGCCTTGCAGACAAACCAACTAAACAGGGCTCAGAAACTGAGCTAGCAAATATGTGTTGTTTTAAAGGATGACATTTGTGGTTATATTGTTACACATCAACAGATAACTGATCTAGTTGTTTTAATGTGATTATAATTGTATTGTACCCAAAGAACTGAACAGTTTTTTGTATTCTAATTAGAGAATGAAACATGGCATCTGAACCACATAAGTAATGAGTAAAGATTGTTTGCATTTATAACACTTAACAGTACATTGTTGTAAACAACTGCTTCTAACCAATCCAAAATTATATTCAAAAATGATTTGCTAGAAAGTATTTTATAGAATAATAATGGTTGCTGTAATGCAGTTTCCTACAGATAATCTCCTGAAGAGAAATTCCATTTGGCAATAATGTTCAATAAATACATATTAAATATGCATTTATTCCTGAATGACTTTTGTTGCTTGTTTGTTAATGGGATGTATGACACAGAGCCATACTTGTGTCAGTTCATCAAATTCTAACTGCATGACATTGTTCATATAAAGGCACCAATTAATTCACATTAAATTATTATAAAAATATTAAATATACAACAAAGGAAAATAATAACATAAATTCCGTGAAAAAAATCATGTAACTTCAACAGTTGATTCATACCAGTCTGATTTAGTGCACGTCTTGATCTATTTCCTCAGACTTCATACAATTGCACCTGTAAATATTTCAATATGCATTTCTAAATTCCAAAAAAAAAATAATTCTAGTATCTTTCTCACAGCTACCAAGGTTCATAATTTCATCAAATATCCTGCTAGTGTTCAAATTTCCAAACATCTCACACAAATGTCATATTATTTACAGTTTGTTCATTCAAATCTTGAGCCATATAAAGCACACAGAATCTTTGTTTAATCTATCATTTCTCCCATTTCTTCCTTTTTTTTCTTGCAAGTTATTTGATGATGAAACCCAGATTTGTTCAGCATCTTTTTCACAGTATGGATTCTGTTGATTTCATCCCCTGTGGTGCTACTCAGTACATTTCTCTGTCTCTATATTTTCTATAAATTGATGTTTTGGCAAGATTACTTCACAGGCAGTGTTCATCTTCTAGCAAGTAGCACATGATGTCAAGTAGAATCTAATTTGTAGTTTTAATTGAATAAACTGAAAAATGTAATAAATGGTCAGTTATTTGAAAGCTTTCTTTGGGGACTGGAGGGTGAGTTATTTCCCATGGTTTTTTATAGTCTAAGAAAACTTGCCATTTCATTCTTTTAAGCAGAGTAACACTAGAAAAGCAAACATTATGTTGTATTTATGTAAATTAATTTCAATTTGTGAGTTCAAACGAAACTACAATCAGTAAATCTCTTTTCTGGTATATATAAATTATGCAATATTTTACTTTAGAATATTCAGTGTATTATAAATGTGTTAGGGGAAGCACACTGACTGAAGCTACCCACCCTGGCCAGGCACCATAGTAGGCATTTGCATGAGTTGTTTTACGACAGAAGGTCCTAGTAAGGAATATGGAACTAATAAGGCACCACCAACTGGAAGAGTTAAGGAAAGGTCAAAAGGAGACACCACATGTCTGACCACCTCCCAGAATCCTTCTCTCTTGCATCCCTCTTGGCTGAACAAGGCATGCACCACCAGGAAGGACTCTGACTCAGAATGATTGGCTAAAGACAACCCGGAAACTAATCCCTTCACCATAAAACCCAAGACTGCGAGCCATGTGGCAGAGCTGTTCTCCAGGTTTCCCTTACCCTACTGCTCTCCACCCGGGTGCCCTTTCCCAATAAAATCTCTTGCTTTGTCAGCACATGTGTCTCCTTGGACAATTCATTTCTGAGTGTTAGACAAGAGCTCAGTTTCGGGCCCTGGAAGGGGTACCCCTTCCTGCAACAAATGGACCTATAGAATTTTACAGACGTGCACAAGTGAGAGTAGTGTTTCATTCCAACTAGGTTTTCACTGCCAGTTTTCATAAGCAGAACTCCAAAGGAGTAAACACTTATGCAAAAATCTGAATGCCTCTTCAAGTTTTATTTNGCCCTGGAAGGGGTACCCCTTCCTGCAACAAATGGACCTATAGAATTTTACAGACGTGCACAAGTGAGAGTAGTGTTTCATTCCAACTAGGTTTTCACTGCCAGTTTTCATAAGCAGAACTCCAAAGGAGTAAACACTTATGCAAAAATCTGAATGCCTCTTCAAGTTTTATTTATAATTACCTTTGATAAGTTAAACCACAAACATAGAAGGAAAGAGATGTTCTGTTGTTACAGAGTTTCTAAAATGGTGGACAAATAGTGGAATGGTTTTAATAATATATATTTCTTTTAAAATTACACTTGAGCTTGCTAAGTGGTTTAATGTATGCAATGGAGCATGATGGATTTCCTCACAGTTTTCACAACTGTTTGATTTGAAAAGGGGAATTCATACAGATTGCTTCCTTAGACTGCTACTGTGAAAACATTTTAAATGAAAAACAGATTTCCAGTGTGATTTCTACAACAGAGTTTAACAGAAGACAAAAGTTTTCACTGAAACAGCAAAAACAGTATTCGTTCTATAAATTTTATACCTTAAAATATATAGAAAAGTTCTGGAGTTTTTATTATAATCACAGCATTTTTATACCATATTATCCACAGCTATACATTTCTTTTGCCTTGTCCATCTAAAAATCTTAGAGAATTTACAAGGCATTGCACTGAAGAGTTAAAAAAAATTATATATATATATATGTTATCACTTATCAGACAACATTCATGAAACCGAGACACATCTGTCTCTCACATAAACACCAAGAGATAACAAAGATCCAGACAGGTAGATGAATAAATCAGACTATGACTTGATAAACATATTATTAATGTACTTCCTTCAAGTTTTGCTAGAAAAGTATTCTTAGTACTTCCCTCACCTTCTCAATTTAAACTTGCAATCCTACCACTATTCTATCTTTCATCAGAATTCCTTATTCTCCTTACTCTTTTTTTTTTCTTTCTGAAGGACTTGTCACTTTATAATCTACTATGTAATTTATTTATTTAACATGTTTCATCTCCGTCTTCACCCACTAAAGTGTCAGTTCTTATGGATGGGGAATTTTTACTATTTTTCTTTTTAGTTGATTTATGCCCAGCACTGAAAGCAATGACTGGTTCTTATTAGCTTTCAAGAAATATAAATGAGTGAATGAGTTCCTAAAAGTAAAAAAAAGAATTTATGGTGACTCAGTTTTTTACTTTCTTGATTCTCAGATTGGTTTGGTGTAGGTGACAGGTTTAGTATAGGTGACAGTTTTGGTGTATCTGATGCCAATGAAGGACAGAATTAGCTGTTATTAAAGTGATTTGCCTGTCAGTAAGCAATGTAGATATAATACCAGAATGGAGTCATTAGTACAAATTCTATAGATATTAAAAGAAATAATAAATTATTTTAAATGTATTTATTTCATCAATGAAAAAAATCTTTTAAAAATTTGATGGGAATGTGTGAGCAAAGTGCTAAAATTATTGTTTCTTGCTTGTAAGTAATTAATGACAATCATGTATATATACTTATATTTAAAAGGGGATCCACCATATGAACACTTTCCTTGCAAAAGTAAACATTAATGTTCCAGTAATACATTTGATTGACAAAGATGAATGGAATTTGTATTCTATATTAAAAGAGGTTTTGATAAATGACTACTCTAATAGACTGTGGAAAATTCTTCAAGATATGGGAATACCAGACCACTTGACGTATCTCTTGAGAAATCTGTATTCAGGTCAGGAAGCAACAGTTAGAACTGGACATGGAACAACAGACTGGTTCCAAATAAGAAAAGGAGTACATCAAGTCTGTTTTGTCACCCTGCTTATTCAACTTGTATGCAGAGTACATCATGAGAAATGCTGGGCTGGATGNTCTGAGTGAACTCTGGGAGTTGGTGATGGACAGGGAGGTCTGGTGTGCTGCGATTCATGGGGTCGCAAAGAGTAGGACATGACTGAGCGACTGAACTGAACTGAATTGTATACTCTACTAACAAAGGTATAATTGACATCTTTTTTTATAGGAAAACCCAAAGATGTATGTAAAAATTTTCAATATGAATATCCTTTTATCCAGGCAATCTACTTGCAAAACTGTATTCTAAAAAGGAACAGAACATGAGTACAAAGATATAGATTCAAACATGTTGGTTAAGTGTGGTTTCAAGCAGAGGGAATTGTTTATTTAGAGGCAATTTTAAAAAGAAATTATATTCAAGTGAAACATATTAAAATTATCAAAAGTGATGCAGTATTAAACTTATTATATATTATTAAAGGAAAACAGATCACACGTGGGCTTCCCTGGTGGTTCAGTGGTAAAGAATCCATTTAGCAAGGCATGAGACATGGGTTTGATCACTGATTTGGGAAGATCCCCTAGAGGAGGGCATGGCAACCCACATGGCAATACAGTATTCTTGCCTGAAAAGAGTAGACTGGAGGCTACAGTTTATGGCATCACAAAAGAGTTGGACATGACTTAGTGAGTAAACAACAACAAAGATTACAAGCATCTGCAGTATTTTTATTATGATAGGCACTAATAATCACCACTTTGCACAATCCCAGAAGCACCATTCAGCTACAATACAATGTGAATGGTGCCTGGTGCATATCTGTAGAATAGGGTTAAGGGCAAGAGCTCTGGCTCTATCCCCTGTCTCCATGTCTGAGCTGTGTAAACTTAGCCAAGTTATTTTTACCTCATGGGGCTAATGTGGAGATCAAATGAGCTAATTCAGGCATGTGCAGGTCAATCAACGCTTGACACAGATATGCATGAGTGAATTAGTTTTATTCTTCATTGTAAACTCCATGTACCTTCTGTTTTGCTCTCAACTGTATACCTGAATATAATTGATTCTTAATGTTTTGGATGTTGTCTAATTAAAAAATTTAATCCAAGTTTTCAGTGTTTATATATATTTAGAGAAAAAATTCTGAGAGACTTATGTCAACATGTTAATAGCAGTTATCACTACTACATATAATTTTATTTTTCTTCTATATCTATATTTTATAAGGTTTTTAACTTGAATATGTATTATGTAAAATGTACAGTAAAACAATAGGATTACGCTGGACACCCTTCAGCACCTAATTGCCCTTTAGCTCCTCAATTCTATTCATAAATGTTTACCGCAAAGAAATGGAAACAAGCAGTTCTAAAAATCTTATAAGACTTATCCATAAGCAAGACTGCTTATCCATAGCACAAGTGAAGTGAAGTGAAGTGAAGTCACTCAGTCGTGTCCGACTCTTTGCAACCCCATGGACTGTAGCCTACCAGGCTCCTCCATCCATGGGATTTTCCAGGCAAGAGTACTGGAGTGGGTTGCCGTTTTCTTCTCCAGGGGATCTTCCCGACCCAGGGATCGAACCCAGATCTCCCTCATTGTAGGCAGATGCTTTACTGTTTGAGCTACCAGGGAAGCCCCCATCCATAGCAGTCTTGTTCACAATAGGCGAAAACTGGAAACTAGCCCATTTCCCGTCAATAAGAGAATGAATAAACAAACTGAAGTACTTCATCTATATAAGAAAGTACTACTGCTCAGCAATGGAAAGGAATGTACTGCTAGTACCTGCAACAACCTCTGAATTTATCTGTGTATCCTTGTATACATTTGTGTATGTATGCATTAATATGTATGTGTGTTTATCTATCTGCTGAGCCAGACAAGTACACACCCATATATAGTATGATACCTTTATATCAAAATTTATAACAAAAGAAAAATAAATTGTGAAAAAAGTAAAAACAGTTATTTCATGGAAAGTAGGCTAAGGTTTTCCTGGGAAGGGTGGGAGGAATTTCCTGGTTATGATATAGCTCTGTGTCTTGATGGGCTTTTGTATTTCACAGGTTGATGCATTTTTTAATGTACACATGCAGCAAAGTACACTTATGATTTGTGCTTTTCATGTGCATTTTTATGTAAATGTTACCTCAACAGAAAAAAACTGTAAGTCAATATTGAATACAAGTTAACATGCATGCTGAAGTGTTTAGCAGAAAGTACTCTGATGAATAGAAGGATGAATAGATACATGGTAAATTTAAAAAAATACAGTGTTAATAATAGAATCTAGGTAGGGTATATAGATAGTCTCTCTTAAATATAAAATTTCAATCTTGTATATTTGAAAATGTCACCATAATATAATGTTGGCTAAAATGTGCAATAAATCCATAAAAAGAGAAATGTAGATCCCTCCTTCTAGACCCAAATTAAATGTGTTTAAGTAGTGACAGAATTAGAGACATAAACAGCCCCTTGCAATATAAGGAGCTGTCTTACAGATACAGGAAATCAGTCCTGACTAATCACTGGAAGGACTGATGCTGAAGCTGAAGTTCCAATACTTTGGCCACTTGACAGGAAGAACTGACTTACTGGAAAAGACCTTGATGCTGGGAAATACTGAAGGCAGGAGAAGGGAACAGAGAATAAGATGGTTGGATGGCATCACTGACTCTATGGACATGAGTTTGAACAAACTTTGGGAACTGGTGAAGGACAGGAAAGGCTGGCATGCTGCAGTCCATGGGGTCCCAGAGTCGGTCACGACTGAGCACTGAACTGAACTGAACTAAACAGTGTTTAGAGCTACAGTTTTAACTTTATATTCTTTGGCATAAAATAACTTTAGTCAGTAGAGCCTATAAAGAACAGTTAAAACAGTTAACTCTTACAGATTTAGTTTTATGTAAAATTTAAAAATGTATATTTCTTGCACTTCAAATTAAATTATATTTATCAAAAGTATTTGGTGCTTGTTCACCTCAGGCATATAAATATGTTTTTATTATTTATTCACAAATAAGTGCTTAAAATTTGAGGCTTAATTTATTTCTAAATAAATACAAGCTTCTTAGTATAGAGTGCCTGACTTTGTGGTCTTCAAGGGCATTGGAGTGCTGGCTAGTCAGCTTTGGAGAAAATTGAAATGTATTTCAAGGGCAGTTGTATTTAATAGTTAATATGAATTTGGCCTTCATTAACATTACTTATTTTAGGGTTGTTAATTGGTGAATGGTTCTTTGGATAATAATGTAAACTGACATTGTCATCTTTACAACTGCGATGAGAAATTAAATAATGTTCAGCTTTCTATATAGGGGGTTCTCTGGTGTCTCAGACAACTAAGGATCTGTCTGCAATGCAAGAGATCTGGGTTCAATCCCTGGATTGGGAAGATCCCCTAGAGAAGAAAATGGCAAGCCACTCCAGTATTCTTGCCTGGAGAATCCCATGGACAGAGGAGCCTGGCAGGCTACAGTCCACAGGGTCTCACAAAGAGTCTGACATGACTGAGTGGCCAGCACTACTACTACTACTTTGTGTATTAATTAGAATAAAGGAATGCCAGTTCTTTTTTTTTAATGAAGTTCTTCACAGGTAATAGAAGCATGTGATCACAGACCAGGAATACACTTTTGAAGATTAGGCGAACAATACCTTATAATCATTTTAAACAGATTAATAGTTTTGCATTTAGAATTCAATTAAGTTGACACTTTTATTTACATTGCTCACAAAAAGAAATTTAAAATTCTCAGTATCATATAATGTTTGGCAGAGGAAAGGAATAATGGAGTAATTCATTCTTCCTTCAGAATTCCCCAATGTAAAGAAGGGCAAACTGGAACACAGCTGGGACATTGTGTTACATAGTTAAAGTTTGCTGTGCTGTTCTTGGTCAGGTTGGACTCTTTGTGATTCCATAGACCAGGCTCCTCCCCAGGCTCCTCCATCCATGGGGATTTTCCAAGCAAGAATACTGGAGTGGGTTGCCATGCCCTCCTCCAGGGGATCTTCCAAACCCAGGGACTCAACCCAGGTCTCTTGCATTGCAGGTTGAATTCTTTACCAGCTGAGCTACCAGGAAATCCAAAATAAGTTTAATTAATATCTAATCCCAACCTTTTTCTCCCTTGCTTTGACTCTAAAGGTTGGGTAAATAAACATTAGCCTCTTCACAGTAAGTCTTGACCATATGACTGTCCTGAGTATAAAGTAAAAGTGCTTTTAACTTTTGGAAAGGTTTGAGAAGCTACTCTTTTCTCAAAAAAAGTAGTGTTTCAGTGCTCTATTGCCATCTCAGAAATCAGACCCAAACATTTTGGATTAAAATAGGGGTTTGCAAACTAGATTCCTAGTGGTAAATAAAGTTTATTGGAGCATAGCATATTGTTAACATTAAACTTTTTATTTTTTAATTTAAATTTATTTATTTTAATTGGCAGCTAATTACTTTACAATATTGTATTGGTTTTGCCATACATCAACATGAATCTGCCACGGGTGTACACGTGTTCCCCACTCTGAACCCCCCTCCCACCACCCTCCCTATACCATCCCTCTGGGTCATCCCAGTGCACCAGCCTCAAGCATCCTGTATCCTGCATCAAACCTGGACTGGCGATTTGTTTCTTATATGATATTATTCATGTTTCAATGCCATTTGTTAAATGTATTCAATGCAATCTTAACACAATAGCAATTTTAGGTATCATTTTTGTTTCAATTTCATGAAACAGCACTTTTTAATAATTGAAATTTTTGACAATTTTCTTTTTATATTTGAACTTGTTTTTCAGTTTCATTTTTCCATAGTGCTTTTTCAAATATATATTTATGACTGAACATCTTTAAACTGTTCATCTTATGACTTAGCCAAAAATTTTGAAAAAAATTTTTTCTTATGACTGTTTGGCTCTAGGAATCACAGATGGTTTTCTGGATTATTTTAGCATTCTTCAGTCACTAAGCCATGTCCAACTCTTTGCAACCCCATGGACTGCAGCATGCCAGGCTCCTCTGTTCTCTACTATGTCCCAAAGTTTGCTCAAATTCATGTCCATTGAGTTGGTGATGCTATCTAACCATCTCATCCTCTGCCGACCCGTTCTTTTGTCTTCAATCTTTCCCAGCATCAGGATCTTTTCCAGTGAGTCAACTCTTCTCATCAGGTGGCCAAAATATAGGAGCTTCAGCTTCAGCATCAGTACTTCCAATGAATATTCAAGGTTGATTTTCTTTAGGGTTGACTGGTTTGATCTCCTTGCAGTCCAAGGGACTCTCAAGAGTCTTCTCCAGCACCATAATTTTTTTTTAATTTAAATTTTTATTTTTTAGTTTGTTTTGCTTTACAGTACTGTATTCATTTTGCTATACATTGACATGAATCAGCCACGAGTGTATATGAGCTCCCAATCCTGACCCTACCCCCCTCCCACCCCACACCATCCCTCTGGATCATCCCCACGCATCAGTCCCAAGCATCCTGTATCCTGCATCGAACCTAGACTGGCGATTCGTTTCAATTTGAAAGCATCAGTTCTTTGGCACTCCGCCTTCTTTAAGCCTGGCAGGCTACAGTCTACTGGGAGAACCATAGATTTGACTATATGGACCTTTGTCAACAAAGTGATGTCTCTGCTTTTTTATTAATAATATGCCATCTAGATCTGTCATGGCTTTCCTTCCAAGGAGCAAGTGTCTTTTAATTTCATGGCTGCAGTCATTGTCCACAGTGATTTTGGAGCATAAGAAAATAAAGTGTGTCACTGTTTCCACTTTTTCTAGTGCCATGATCTTAGTTATTTTCATGTTGAATTTTAAGCCAGCTTTTTTACTCTCCTCTTTCACCGTCATCAAGAGGCTCTTTAGTTTCTCTTCGCTTTCTGCCATTAAAGTGTTACTATTTGCATATCTGAAGTTGTTGATATTTTTCCCGGCAATCTTGATTCCAGTTTGTGATTCATCCAGCTGGGCATTTCAAGAAGGGTGACAACACAAAGCCTTGTTGTATTCCTTTCCAATTTTGAACGAGTCAGTTGTTCTCCATTTCTAACTGATGCTTCTTGATCTGCAAACAGATTTCTTAGGAGACAGGTGTCGTGGTCTGGTATTCCCATCTCTTTAAGAGTTTTCCACAGTTTGTTGTGATCCACACAGTCAAAGGCTTTAGCATAGTCAATGAAGTAGAAGTAGATTTTTTTTCTGGAATTCCCTTGCTTTTTCTATGATCCAACGAATGTTGGCAATTTGACTTTATTTTAGCGTTGCAGTTATATAAATCCAAACAACTTAAGCATATCAAATTGTTTGAAAAATGATTATTAAACATATAAAGTACAATGTTATATGGAATGCATGTTTTAATAAAATGATTGTGTATTATTCATTATGTTGATATAATATTACTTGTTGCTAGTACGATGGGCATGAGTCTGAGTGAACTCCGGGAGTTGGTGATGGACAGGGAGGCTGCGATTCATGGGGTTGCAAAGAGCTGGACACGACTGAGCGACTGAACTGAAACTGAACTGAGTACATATGATTAAAAATTTCTCAAGATATGTAAATGGACAAAAGAGATTGCAACATGTCATTTCAGTGGAAATCTACAGCTCCTCTGATTCTGTAGTGGCAGGTAGATTTGCAGAGCTTTCTCTTAACTACTCCATTTTATAACTAAGGCTGTAATGTCCAAAGTAAAAATTATAGAAGGCATTGCATATAAAATTCCCATTCATGGCAATGAAAAAGACTTTTATCTGATAAGGAGTTTAATTTTTTTAAAGATGGTATTTGAATTCATTGTTTTTTAAATTTTATTTATTTACTTACTTACTTGGCTGTACAGGTCTTCATTGCAGCATACAGAATTTTAGTTGCTTCATGCAGACTCTTAGTTGCAGCATGTGGGATCCAGTTCCTCAACCAGAGATCTAACTTGGATCCCCTGCATTGGGAGTGTGGAGTCTTTGCTGCTGGACCGCCAAGGAAGGAGAGAAGGAAATGGCAAACCATTCCAGTATTCTTGCCTGGAGAATCCCGTGGACAGAGGAGCCTGGTGGACTGCTGTCCATGGAGTCGCACAGAGTCTGACATGACCTATGTGACTTAGCATGCATGCGTACATTGGAGAAGGAAATGGCAACCCACCCCAGTATTCTTGCCTGGAGAATCCCAGGGATGGAGGAGCCTGGTAGGCTGCCATCTATGGGATCCCACAGAGTTGGACACGACTGAAGCAACTTAGCGGCAGCAGCAGCAGCACCAAGGAAGTCCCCGTAATGTAAATCTTAAGTCAGAATCTCATGTGAACAGTGTTACTGAGTTCCTCATTAATTAAAGAGTTAGAAAAGCCCTTGAGAGGTCTTCATTTTATATTTAAGAGTTACAATTTATGTTTTAAAAGTTGTAATTGAGCAAAAGAGACAATACTCATCATCAATTCCATTTATTTTTTCGATGTAAGAACTGAGAAGACTTGTTGACATTAGAAAAAGATTTAATAATTACTTTTTAAAACTCTTTCAGAGTTATATGTCAAATATCACATATAATCTATTATTGTATCAACTTATCATGCTCATAATATTAATAAATTTCATTTATTATTAAATATTCTTAATGGTTGATTTGCCAACAATATTGTTTATTCACTATTGCTAACAGCAAAGATTGAGAAACTACCACACTTGAAAAAAGATCTGTCACCCAGTCATTTGACCATCCCAGAGGTTTCTATGTCTGGAGGCAATTTTCCAGTAAGAGTAGGAAAAAACAGTAAGAGTAATAGTAATAATAAGCATAAGAAAAAAAAATGAGTTATTCCTTCTTTTGCTTTACCCTTAATTTGTAGGCATATAAATCCCGAGAATGGTACTTATCAAGTCTACTTAAAAACAAATTCCCTTTCTCTCATTAAGAAAAGCTTCTTATAGATTTGGTTATCAGCATGCATCAGATTATTTTGTTTGTTTATTTGTTGTTTTTGTAGACATATGTTCAAGGTAAAAAGCCCCTACAAGGACAAATCAAAGATCTACTATTTAAACATTTCCCCTTTATTTGATTTGTATTTTGCTATATGAATATACTGTTTCCTTTTACATTGCAGAATCATTTTGAGATAAATAGTATTAATATATTTTTAAACATTCACGTGATTAAATATCATTGAAACTTGTTCCTAGAATGGCCACAGATAAAGTACACATAAAGCAGAGTTTGTTGTTGTTGTTGTGTTAGAGCGGATTCTGATTTGTAGTTTACTCACCAAAAGAAGTATGAGAATAATTAGGCCAAATATTCAACATGAAAAGGTCAAAGTGAAAGTTGCTTAGTTGTGTCTGACTCTCTCCAACCCCATGAGCTATACAGTCCACGGAATTCTCCAGGCCAGAATACTGGAGTAGGTAGCCATTCCCTTTTCCAGGGCATCTTCCCAACCCAGGGATTGAACCTAGGTTTCCCAAATTGCAGGGGGATTCTTTACAAGCTAAGCCACCAGGGAAACCCAGTATTCAATAGGCAAGGTTTTAAACGAAGCTCTTTTACAGGAGCAGAATCATTCATAGCAGGACATGGTCTTAGTGCTATTTTGTAGTCAGTGTTATAAAAACAGTGATTTTTAACTTGTAACTATTTTATAAGGAATACTTGTAGCATTTTTACTCAATTATTTTACCTTTTATTCAGGATAAATTTGGAAGAGTAACTAATATACCTGGTGTTTCGGGGGAACTGATAAAATTACTAATACAGAGAATTGAGTGAAGTTTCTTTCATGATGCCTGCTTCTATACAGAGCTGACTTGTGAGGCAACCAAGAAGACCTTAGAATTGCTACAAATGTATATGGGGACCTTTGCAATAAAGCTGGTTAGAACTTGGGCAGAAAAGAAAACCCATAAATGATATATGACTGGACAACAAAACTGACCCATTTGAAACTGTCCTCATTTCTGATGTCTGGGGCAGAAGGAAAATGGACAACATTTTCCACGTAGTTAGTGCTCAATGGATATTTTCTAACTTGAATTTTATCTAGATGGTATCTCAGTTTTGTTTTCTCTTAATAACTTTTTACTCAAGGTGATTAGCCCTTTCAATTCTAGTTTCAATTCCTTAGCCTCTGTAGACACATCAGTTATTCCCTGACTTGGCATTCTCTTTTAGATATTTCTTTAGGCACGTCTGTTGTTTACTATGTATGTCTCTACACTTTGTCTTATGTGCTTTTCAGTGTGTCCTGTTCTAGTTGATTTTCATCACTCTGCTAGTGCCTTCCACATTCTGAAAATCTGCTGTTTCATAAGTCAAATTTTATGCCATTTTGATTCTTATATTTATTTGTTTCATTGATTAATTGCTTTATAGAAAAATTCAACATTTTTTAAAAATCATGACGGATATTTTCCTATCTTTGCATGTGAATAAACAAAAATTCTTTTAAAAAATATTCATGCATTTCCTGTGGGAGTTTTGCTTTAAAGGGCTGATATTTTCTGTGTGGTTTTCTTATTTAAAAAATAATAGTATAGTTATTTTCATCGAGTTCTATAAATTTATTTTTCTCTCCTTGCTAATATTTACTTGCAACTACCTTGCTATTCAAAGGTAATTAAATGTAGTAAAACATTGAGTACCGGGACTGAGTAATCTATATTCATTATTTTATTACTATGTCAAAAGAACTCTGTAAAATTGATACCACGATATACACCTTTCCAACTGAAACTGAGGATTATAGGTTTTAAGTATATTTCCCAGTCTGGTGTTAGAACAATAGAAGACCTTAATTTTAAATCCTGATTTTTTAACTCCTCATTTTGTATTCTTCAACCATTCAAACATACAATTCATATTATTATTCAGTTAATAACTGATGGTATCCATTTTGTTCAGATTCTAATAGTACCTTTCTTCAGCTCCCTTAAAGGAAGATTTACCTATGTAGACCAAGGACAAGTGACATGGCCCTTCCAGTGCTTTTTTTAGCACACATTTGTAGGATTATATCTTAACAAGTGTCCTTATTTGAGAAAAGGGCCACAGTTTGTTTATTTGTTACTTAAGTTTTCTAACGCTTCATGGATATTTTAATGAGAAAAAGAAGCAATCACAAGCATGGGGACTCAGCTAACAACTTCTGAAAGTCTTGGCTGGTGTTCATTGATGCAAATGTAATATTTGTACATCAAAGAAAGCTTTGAAGCCAGCATTTTCTCACCCAGATATTAATTTAAAAATTTTTGCTTTTCTTGCCTGTTTCTTGGACTATTTTGTTTCAGATAAATACATTCTATTGCTCCATATACATGTCTAAAACATAAAAAGATAAACTATATTAATCTGATTTTAATGAGAAAGAATCATATACAAACACTTCCCAAAAGAAAGAATTTGTTAGAAATAATGGCATCAGCATGAATAATGTAATTCAATTAAAAAATAACCTGTCACCTTTATAATCATCTTGAAATTATTTTTAAAGGAACATGACTTAATTTAAATTTGAAAATGTATTCACAGATATTACCATCTGTCTGATAATAAATGCTATGAGATTCAAAACTCTAAGTCTGTTAACTAAATATTATTCCTGTTCTCAAAAGCATAATCTGTATTTTGAATAATAAGAAAAAAATATAACTTCTTGTCTCAGATCATTTTCAGCAAACTGTTTCTTAGTCCCTTCTACTGTGTGTATCAGCCATTTTGTTTTTCTACTTTTATCTCTCCTCAGAGATTTTTCACACAAAAAAATAAATTTCTATGTTTCCTGCCTCCTATCCTTCCAGCCATCAGCCAGGCTGGTTTCCACTCTATGGCCATTTCTTCTTGCCTGGTACCCACGTACTTAGCTACTTTCCATTTCTCTATGGATGCAGCTACTCATTTTCAACCCCTCAGAGGTTTTCCTTCACCCCAAAAAGCTTGATAAGAATACTCTAGCTCTGAGCGCAACTGTCTGCTATTCCAGACCTATTTCATTCTTTGTTGTTGTAATGCTACTAACATTTCTTTACATTAAATGCTATTTCCTGTCTTTTGCCTATCCCATTTTTGTAGACTCAGTTAAGCTCTATCTTTTACATGAAATCTTCTTGAAAATACAAATGCTAACTGTCCTTTGGATTTCCAAACCCCTTATGATTAATACAAAAAGATAAGACCTTAATTACTTGTTGTTGTTTAATTGCCAAGTCATATCCGACTTTTTGTGACCGCATGGATTGTAGCTTACCAGGCTTTTCTGTCCATGGGATTTCCCAGGCATGCATACTGGAGTGGATTGCCATTTCCTCCTCCAGGGAATCTTCCCAACCCAACCCAGGGATTGAAACTGCAGTCTCCTGAGCTGGCAGGTAGATGGGTTCTTTACCAGTGAGCCACCAGTAAAGTCCAGAGTTACATTATGAGAACTCTGAAATAATTAAGAGAAAGGTATTTGACCACACTGCTCTTCTCCATCTTGGTTTGGCTCACTCTTCTGGTTTGATTTTGCTACAAAGTACATATGGCTAAGTCACCCTGTGACACTTAACAGGTCAGCAATCAGCCAACATAATACACCCCAGCAGCCACCAATTCTGTCTAATAAACTTGACTAAAAAGAGCAGTCATTTTTTCTTGTGAAATATTTTGAGCTTTCCCTTAATAAAACTCACTCTTGGTTTTATTTAGTTATGACCTGTATGGAGAAGGTTGTCTCTTACGAATATGCATTGATAAAGTATAGTTTTCAAAAAGATAAAAGCATGACTTTAAAAATTAATTCATCTCAAAGATTTCATTTCCTTAATTGTTAAAGGAATGATATGAATTCAAATTCAAATTTGACGTATATTTGTCACATATATACATATATATGTATTTGCTACTGGACACAATATGTTTGCATAACTATATACAACAAGCTTGTGCAGAGTTATCACTCTCCTACAACCTAAGTTGTTTTGTTGCCCAAAAATAAAATACATTAGTCAAAAATAATGAAAGAATATAATACTGTATGTCAATTATACTTTAATTATACATTTAAAAAAATGATAATCACCAGAAAGGTCTGCAGTATACCTAACACTCCATTGTCAGACCAGGCCACCACGTTTGCCCATTTTCTGACAGAGTAAATTGAGCCTTCAGTCTTTCAGTAGTTTCTGAGCTATTCTTTTATAGTTATTAAGCAAGAATCAAGTTCTATTAAGAATATGAACTGAAGTTGCAAAGATATTTTGAAAAAAGGAGACAATGTTCTGATTCATAAACAGCTTACAGTTATAGGAGAATGACATGTAAAAGAGACGTGAGGCAATATTACAGGAAAAGATAAAAGTGTACCATAGACATATATACACTGCCCTGTGTAGAAGAGGTAGCTACCTGGAAGCTGCTGCACAGCACAGGGAGCTCAGCTCCGTGCTATCTGATGGCCTAGAGGGGTAGAAGGGGAGGGTGGGTGGGAGGCTCAAGAGGGAGGGCCTATATGTATACCTATGGCTAATTCACAGTGTTGTACAGTAGAAAGGAAAAAACAAAAAAACATTGTAAAGCAATTCTATTCCAATACTTAAAAAAAGTAAATGTATGAGTAAGTAAAAAGAACTGTTTAATTTTTAACTGGGAGTGTTATTGTAAAACATTGTTTTAAAAATAGATTCATTGACGTTAAAAATAAGTGAAAGTGTTAGTTGCTAAGTCACGTCCAACTCTTTGTGACCCCATGGACTGTAGCCTGTCAGGGACCCCCGTCCATAGAATTCTCCAAGCAAAAATACTGGAGTGGATAGCCATTCCCTTCTCCAGGGAATCTTCTGGACCCAGAGATCGAACCCAGGTCTCCTGCATTGCAGGCAAAATCTTTGCTGTCTGAGCCACCAATGAATTAGACTCATTCTTTTTTTCTTCTTCTTTGTTTCTTTAAAGAAAAATGAATCTCATTCAAGAAAAACATCAAGCATCATGTAATAAAAGTAGGGAAGGCAGTACTCAGCTGAAATTTCAGAAAAACTGCAAGAAGCAAAAACAAATATGAAATCCATGTTTCAACATGCAGCAAGTGACTCTCAGATTCCCTCAGACTTATGATTGCCTTCCTCAAGTCTTCCTGCTTCTAGACTGTAAATCCTGCTCCCTTTTGGGGTCTCTGGCTTCTGTTTTTGTACCTTATAATGTCTTTACTCAGAGAAGGCAATGGCACCCCACTCTAGTACTCTTGCCTGGAAAATCGCATGGACGGAGGAGACTGGTGGGCTGTAGTCCATGGGGTTGCACAGAGTCGGACACGCCTGAAGCGGCTTAGTAGTAGCAGCAGCAATGTCTTTACTGGAGCACAATTGTAGGTCTCTGAAACCTTGGCATCATTTCTTCCTGTTTCTTTGTGTTTTTCCTCACCATCTCCTTTCCTTCATTATTGCTTTCACAAAATTATTACTGTGTTTGTTTATCTTTAGGGAGAAAAAAATAAAGGCTCTGCTTATTCTAGGAATTTTCCCTCATATATATGTAAAATTCTTACATAGGATTGTTGTTGGTTTTTTTTTTTTTTTTTTTTTTAGTTTCAAGAAGAGTAATCAAGCAGTCTTAAACATTTTCTTTTTTCAGGACCCAGCACTTTCTGTAGCTTGCCTTTTTCACATCTTCAAGTCAGAAAAAATATAAAACTAAACAATAAAAGGAAAATAGCTTCAGGTGTTGTGTCTTTTGCTCTGTGTACAATTTATACAAGCCTCTAATATTATCTTTTTCTTCCATAATAATATTAATTTGCATTATCACAATCAATTGTAGTCATTTTTTCAAGTCTCTTACTCTTTTTACTTTCAATATATTTGTTATTAAAAGAGGAGATTGAAGTTATAAGAGGATTATAGGAAAGAATGAAGTTTCTTTGCAGGTGCAAAGACTTGACCTGAGCCATCTTTGATGAAAAAAAACATTAAGGAAATAGTTTATTAGTACACATAAAAATATTGCAAGAAGTACATCAGAGAGGACAACTTCCTATTAAAATGCATTTAGAGATCTCTCTCCAACTCTCCTTTCTGTGTCCTCTGTATTCTGGCTTTATTCTAAGTGTATTTCTCAAAAAAACTAGCATTTACTTTTCCAACTCTAGGATCATGTACTCACAACTTTGTGATAAGTGATAAAAGATCTCTTTTCTCCCACATACCATTGAACAAAGACCATGGAAATAAGCTTCTTTCTCTGACTTTAGTTACATGTTTGTAGTTTGGAATGCTTTGTTTACTGAAATGATCATATGAGTTTATTTCTTTATTCTATTAATGTGCTGAATAGGATTAACTGATTTTCAAATGCTGGAATAAACCACATTAGGTCAGCTTTCCAGTTATCTATTGAGTAACCAACCATCCTGAACTTGTTGTTGTTACTCAGTTGCCAAGTTGTGTCTGACTCCTCATGACCCCATGCAACATGCCTGTCCCTCACCATCTCCTGGAGTTTGCCCAAGTTCATGTCCATGGAATCAGTGATGCCATTCAACCATCTCATCAGGTGCTATAATAACAAAAGTGATTTATTTATATTTGATGGTGCAGGTGGGTTTTTTTTTTTTTGCTCACAGCCTCATAAGGTTGCAGTCAGATGGTGGTCCAGCTGGAGTGCCCCCAATCTTCATCAACGTGTAAGGGAGTTGATGCTCTCTGTAGGGTGTGACTTTAGCAGAGGCTGCAAACTGCAATGTGTGTGTGCATGCTAAGTTGCCTCAGTCACGTCTGACTCTCTGTAACGCTATAAATTATTGCTTGCCAGGCTCCTCTGTCCATGGGATTCTCCAGGCAAGAATACTGGAGTGGGTTTCCATGCCTTCCTCCAGGGGATCTCCCTGACCCAGGGTTTGAACCTGAATCTCCTGTGTCTCCTGAATTGGCAGGTAGGTTCTTTACCACTAGTGCCACCTGGGAAGCCCACAGACTGTAATACCTCCTGGAAATTTCTCAATGTAGTCTCGGCTTCCCTACTCTAATGACTGGATTCCAAAGGCACTGAGTCCTGAGAGAAAACTGGACAGGAGCTATTTTGCTCTTTAAAATCTGGCCTAGAGCCACGAAGCATCAACCATACTGCTTCCTATACATTAAAAGCAAGTAAGTCAGCCCATATCCAAGGGAAGAGTAAGTACTTTTGTTGAGAGACAGTGAAAAAATTTGTGGACATGTTTAAAAGCCATCACAGTCACGATTATCCTTTGTATTGAATCTATAACTAGGTGCAATTTGTTAATATTTTGTTTAGGATTTTTGTATCTGTGGTTGTGAAAGAGACTGCTTAATAGTTTGTTTCTTGTAATTTCTGTGTGTGGTTGGACAGGGTTCTCTCTTCTTTTTTTTCTGTGGAAGCGTATGTATGCACTTGGTATTATTTCTTTATCATGTTTGGCAAGATTTAGCAGTGAAGACTTCTCTGCTTGAGATTTAGTTTCTGAGAAAGTTTTTAATCATAAAGCACATTTTCTGAGAACAAAATACTGTTCACATTTTTCTACCTTTTGCCTACTTTGTTACAGTTTTTTCTTTCCAGGTATATTTACATCGTATAACTTGTCAAATTTATTGGCATATCCTTTCATTGACTTGGCAGTTTTCTAATGTTCATAAAATTTGTAGATGTGTATTCTCATTTCTGAATTATTAAGAGAGTTTTCTCTCTTTTTCCCATGATCAGAGTTTTGCAGTTTAACTCTTTGAAAATCCAACTTGGTTTCAGTTCTCTAGCTCCTTTTTCCTAGCCCTTTGATTTATTTGCACATGTATATTATTCTTTTCCTTCTACTTATTTTGGGTTTATATATTGTTTTCTTTTTCTAGACTCTTATGATTTGGTTCTTTATTTATAACTATTTTTAGGAACTACAATATACATGATTAACATCTCATACTTGCCTTGAATTAATATACCATTTTAAATATAATGTAACAAGTTTACAATAACATACTTCCTTTGACTCCTTCTGATACTTTGTGTTATTATTGTAGCCTTTTTTCTCATATTATAAGCTAAATAAAATATTGTTAAGATTTTGCCTTATAAAATAATTTGTAAGACTTATCAAGCAAGAAAAGTCCTATTGGCTCTGCCTTCAAAATATGTCAAGAATCGTGAGAGATGGATGTATGGATACCTGTGTGCTTCAGCACATATAAGAAAATGTTACCGATGGAATATGGATAGTAAGTATATAGGTGGTCACTCTATAATTCTTTCAGTTGTGTTCTACATTTGTAAAAAATTTTATACAACATTTTTACAAAACGTCTTTTTAAGTAAACAAATATTGAGAGAATTCATCACAAGTAGATCTACACTATGAGAAATGTTAAAGGAATTTGGGGGAGGAGTTTTGCATGGCCCTATGATTTTCTGTCACTCTTCCTGTGGCCTATATTTTGCTTCATGGGAGAGAAAAGTGTGTGAAACTGTCTGGATCTCTCTTCTAACTCTTGCTCTGCTCCTAGTCTTTCTTAGAAGCATTTGGTGATGACTAATGGAAAAGCTGTTGAGACTGAATATGAAACCACAGGGTTTCAGGAGACTCATATTATCTAAGCTGTCTTGTTATCTTCTACTTACTCTTTAAGAATGTTTTAAATTTTCAGCTGAATTTTTTCTTAACTGCTTTTACAGTATTCACTTTTTCTTCCAGTGCTTCGTCCAAAGTAAAACAGTCTCTGTATATCATCTCTTCCCAGGGAAATTTGTCACTCTAGAATTGAGAATACTTATTGTTTTGTGACCCTGTATCTCTAATGAACTTAAAACAGACAACACAATTATATATATTGTTCAACCCTTTTTTTCATTGTTAGTGAAGTAACAATGTTTTCTTGGGGTTTTCAACATCATAAACTGAAATGGAATTGTCAGCTTCGCTACTGATAGATATTTTTGATAGATACGGAATTTTATGTTGACAGATCTTTTTGTTTTCTCTTCAACATCCAAAAGATATCTTTTCATATTTATCTGGATTTTATCATTGCTGATGATAAGTAAAAAAAAAACTAGATTTTGTCCATTTTTATTGTGTCTCTTCTTCGGCTGGTATAAAGAATTTTTTTCTTTATTTTGATTTTCAGCATTTGACTGTCAATTATCTAGATGTAATGTTTGTCATCCATCATTCCAATAGTCATGTATACGTAGAAGAAATGGACCATAAGGAAAGCTGAGTGCTAAAGAATTGATGCCATTGAACTGGTGGTGTTGAGAAGACTCTTGAGAGTCCCTTGAACTGTAAGGAGATCCAATCAGTCCATATTAAAGGAAATAAGTCGTAAATATTCACTGGAAGGAGTGATGTTGAAGGTGAAACTCCAATCCTTTGGCCACCTGATTGAAGAACGACTCATTAGAAAAGACCCTGATGCTGGGAAATATTGAAGGCAGGAGGAGAAGGGGAAGACAGAGGATGAGATTGGATGGCATCACCGACTCAATGGACATGAGTTTGAGTAAATTCCAGGAGTTGGTGATAGACATGGAGGCCTGGCATGCTGCAGTCCTCGGGGTCACAAAGAATCAGACAGGACTGAACGACTGAACTGAACTGAGTATTTATCACATGTGTTTATCATGTTTGAAATTTTCTGAAATTCTTGGATTTGTGAGTTTCTTAAAAATTTTTATCGAGGTATTCCTTTAAGTATTTTTTCCACCTCAATTTTTATCTCCTTTTATTTTCTTCGTTTCCATTAAAGATCTCTTGGACTTTTTAATATAGCCACTTGTTTCCCTAAGGCTTGATCATATATGTATTGTTGACTAAAAAGATTGCACAGCCTAAAAGTTGAGAATGTTTTATTCAACAGACATTCTGAAGAATTCAAGCCTGAGAGACAACTTCTCAGATAGTGCTAAGGGACCGCTCTTAAAGGAGGAGCCAGGATATATTAGAGTTTTTTTGATAGACACTGGGGAGACAGCAGAAGATTACTGTTAATTAAAGAAAACCAGGCATCTCAAATTAAGGAACTTGGCTTTTCTATGTAAGAAAAATCTGGGTTCATTTAAGTCATTCCCTTGATATGTACCTCAGCCATCTGAGGTCAGTATCTGGTATTTTCCCATCCTGAGTCTCCTCAGGGTGTATGGTGGTGGGCTGGCTGCAGTGGCTGATGGCTGGATAGCAGGCATCCTCTGTCCATCTGTGTTCCATCAGGACTCACTGTTAGGATGGGGATGGGGGACTGTAATGTGATGGTGTGGTGGCTGCAGCATCCTTTTGTCTACTGATATGATCGGCAGGTACCATTTTTCATTCTCAGTGTATATAAACAAATAATGAGCCATGAAAAAAGAAATATGAAACCTAAGTTAGTTTTGGATAACTTAACTAAGTCCACACAGACTCTCTCTGTTTTAATGGGGATAGTTTTTACTTATCTTTTCTTTTGCAGTGCCTAATTTGCTGTTAAGCACAGTCAGTGAATTTTTCATTCAATGATTTCCATTTTCTTTGTTTATATTCTTTCATTTTCCATCTTTTTACTTATCATATCCATTGTTTCCTTTATATACCATTGACCTTTATATCATTTATAGTTGTGGTTTTAAATTCCTTGTCAACTCATTTCAAACTGTACAGTAACTCTGTCTTGTTTTTGTTTGTTTCTTTCTTTTCTTTACCGTTTTCTCTCTTTTTTTCGTGGAGGATAGGAGGCTATCTTGGTTATGGGTCATGTTTTCCTACATCTTCACATTTCCAGTGATTAATTATATGCTAGACATTGCCAATCCTATGTTGCTTATGGTCTGGAATTAATTTGTTTTCCTTTAAAGGATGCTAACCTTCTTTCTGGATGACTGTTGTTAATAAAATGATGAATTAGCCTGACTGTCTCAAGACTGTTTCAGTTTTTTGGGGGGACATTCTAGTCATTTTCTAGTGTTATGGCAGCCTTATTTCCAAAGTATAGTTTTCATTTATAGTTACTTCAGGCTGAATCTTCTTTCAAAACTCTTTTGTTTTTCTTTATTTAACTTTAAGTTTACTGCTGCTTCTGCTGCTGCTAAGTCACTTCAGTCATGTCTGACTCTGTGTGACCCCATAGACGGCAGCCCACCAGGCTCCGCTCTACCTGGGATTCTCCAGGCAAGAACACTGGAGTGGGTTGCCATTTCCTTCTCCAATGCATGAAAGTGAGAAGTGAAAGTGAAGTCACTCAGTCATGTCTGACCCTCAGTGACCCCATGTACTGCAGCCTACCAGGCTCCTCTGCCCATGGGATTTTCCAGGCAGGAGTACTGGAGTGGAGTGCCATTGCCTTCTCCGTTAAGTTTACTACTAAAAGAGAAAATATTCCTTCTTGGTTTGTTAAGACATGGTATCAGAGAGTCAGAAGGTTTGTCTGTGCTGAGTTTCATTTGTCCTATTGTGCATGAATTCAGACAGAAGGATAGTGAAGAACACGGATGTCATGCTCACTGTTACGAGCACTTTCTCAGGAGTAATACAGACAGGACCACTTTACAAACTGTTATTACTTTTGGAATACCTCCCAGGATGGAAGAGAATAATTCTCTCACTTCATCTCTAAGAAATTGTTGGATTTTGGTCATTACTCTGATTCTTTTGCATTAAAATTGAATTTTTACTTTCATAGCATCAAAACGTATGAGATCATGTATTAAAATGTGTGAAGTCAGCTGAATAAACTAGGGCTGACAGTTTTAATTCATTTCCATGCAGTCAATATGCTCCAAAATGAAATAATTTATAAAAACAACTCAGAAAGCACTTCACAGGGATTGGTTAGTACTACATCATGGAAAGATAGTTTGAGCTTGTTTTATACAAAGATAAAAACAAATTTGCTACTTGGAATTAATAAAAAAGAAATTAAAGACTTTCTGCTCTAAGTATAGGGCCAGATTCATGCTTTTCTTTTTTTCTTCCTCTTTTTAAAGTGAGACTGGGCCTTATATTTGATGGGCCTTAAAACATGAAAAAATTCAAAGTAAAAAATTTTATTTATCCTTTAGAAGGTATGTTAGCAAATTACTGCTTGATTGAATGTTTTCACTAAAAATGAAAGCTTTGTTTCATATGCTTTACTAAAAATTCCTATTAAAATTATATATATATGGAAAGTAAATACATATATAACTTCTTGTGTAAAAATAAATTATGTTAATAGGCAAATATATCTTTTTAGTCACAATAGGATTTATTATTACTAACATTTGACTCATTAATTTGATGCATATACAATTGTTAAACACAAAATAAAATTTTGAAGTACCAGACATATTCTATAAGATAGTCTTCTGAGAATGTCTATTTCTGGCCAATGGTGAGAGAACTTAATTTCTTCAAATGAGTAAAATATTACAGAATATAGGAAATAATGTTTCTCAAGACACTGGACACAAGGCAACCAAGAAAAGTGATTTGTGGGAAAAGGGAGTCAAAACAGATGAACCGTGGGGTAACCCCAGCTTATTGCACATGGAAATATTTCAGGCCAGAGAGCAACTGGTGAGGCTAAGAGAAATACAACAGAGTAAACAAGTGGGTGAGAAACACAACTAAACTAAACACAACAGACTAAACAGAAAGGAAAGAGCTGCTCATGGGATGAGCTCTGATCATTTGTAGTCAGTATCGCTCCAGAATTCAGCTAAGTAATAATTAACATTTACATATGAGGGAATCTGAGGTGAAGGAAGGAACACCCAAAAGAATTACAGGAACATCCCAGTGCTTCCACACGGCTGGTCTAAGTGCCTTTTCACGCCAGCCATCATCAGCCCAGGGTATTGAGTAAAGTGCTCAGAAGTATTTGTCTCAGGAAATGTGCAAATTGTCCTCGTAATTACATTGTTCTGGTCCCATTCAGTAAAGATTAAAACTTAATCTGCACATTTCAAAATGTTTCCAAGCATCTTAACTGAATGAAGATGAATAACAGGGCAAAATTCAAGTACCTGGAATTGGATAAAACATTACTAAGCATGCTAAGAATCAAGAAAGTGCTACACATAATAAAGAAAAAATTGATCAGATATATTGACTTTGAAATGACAAATGTATAAAATGATGATCAATTGAATAAAAAAGAACATTAGCTTAGTTTCTGTCACTGTATCCCATACGTTCAGGAGCATAAAGGAAGATTGAACATGATAAGTAGAAACAAAGAGGAATCAAAAAGACATAATTTAATTTTTAGAAGAAACTATTCACTATAATGTCTAAGATGAAAAGTACACATGATACAATTAATAGAAGATTAAATATTACAAAGAAAGTAGCGAATTTAAAGATATAGCAATAGAAATTATCTAAAGTAAAACAGGAAAAACAAAGATAGAAAATCTAATGAATCATTAGCTAAGGGACAATTAGCTAAGGGACAATTTCAAGTGCCAAGTATAATACCTGTGTAATTGAAAGAATTACAAAGGAGGAGTGGTTTTAAAATATGCCCACAAATTCCTTGCTACTCCTCCTACATGAGATGTAGCCTAAGGCCAGCCCCTTGAGCATAGGATGGACTTAATGACTTGCTTCTAATGCATAAAATAAATTGGCAATGGTTTTCAGAGATTAGGTCATAAAGGTCCTATGGATTCCTTTTCAATCACTCTCTCTTGAGGACATTGACTGCTGCAAAAGGCCCATGTGGAGAGAAATGAAAGCTATCTGCCAGCAAGAATCAAGAAATTGAGACCTCCTGTCATCAACCAGATGAGTGAGTCATCTTTGAAGCAAACTCTTCAACCCAGCCAAGCTTTTAGAGCCAGGAGATGACTATAATCACATGATATCTCTGGATGCATAGCAATAAGCTTCTGAAACTCTGTCCCACAGAAACTATTATATATATATATATGTATATATGTATATGTATGTAAATATTGTTTTAAGCTACTAGATTTTAGTAGCAATATGGTATGACTCAATTCAGTTCAGTCACTCAGTTGTGTCCAGCTCTTTGCGACCTCATGAACCATAGCACGCCAGGCCTCCCTGTCCATCACCAACTCCAAGAGTCCACCCAGACCCATGTCCATTGAGTCGGTGATTCCATTCAACTATCTCATCATTTATCATCCCCTCCTCCTCCTGCCCTCAATCTTTCCCAGCATCAGGGTCTTTTCAAATGAGTCAGCTCTTCGCATGAGGTGGCCAAAGTATTGGATATGACTAATAGATGACTAATACATATTTTGGTACCTTAAAGCAGGGAATGAGCATAAAATTATCCTATAGGTAGGAGTGGCTTTAAAACTGGGCAATGAGAAGAATCTGGGAAAATTTAAGATTGTTTGTAAAAGCCAGAAAAGTCTAGAAGAAACTTTATAGAAGCACCATTGCTTTTGAGTAGGCCATAGATGAGGGCTTAAAGGAAAGTGAGAAAAATCCTATTGAAAATTGAAGGAAAGTAGATATTATAATTTAATGGGAGAGAACAACACTGCCTCCTCTGATAATATGCAAAATGGAAAATATACTTAATGAACTACATGATCTATCTAAGGATATTTTCAGCCTAAGTGATACATGCAGACTGGGTGGTATCTTGCTGCTTAGAGTAAAATGTGAGAATATAAACTATTACATAAAAATAATCAGAAGTTTTATATGGTTGAAAATTCTCAAACTTTTCAAAGGACTATAAAATCAGTTCAGTTGAGTTCAGTTCAGTCGCTCAGTCGAGTCTGACTCTTTGCGACCCCTATATATGTATATATAAAATAGAATTTTTTCTCATTTGATAAAGGTCTTTCTCCCTACAGATTTTTTAAAATATTTTTATGGAAGTATAGTTGATTTACCAAATAGAAGTGGGGAAAGTGTAGGCTGAAGTTAAAGTTCCATACTTGGCCACTTGATGTGAAGAGTTGGCTCATTGGGAAAGAACCTAATGCTGGGAAAGATTGAAGGCAAAAGGAGAAGGGGGCAGCAGAGGATAAGATGGTTAGATAGCATCACTGACTCAATGGACATGGATTTGAGAAAACTCTGGAAGATAGAGGAGGACAGAGGAGCCTGGCCTGTTGCAGTCCACAGTGTCACAAAGAGTCAGACATGAATTAATGACTGAACAACAAAACTTGATTTACAATGTTGTGTTAGTTTCAGGTGTATAGCAGAGTGAATCAGTTTTTTATATATATATATCTATATCTATATATATCTATCTCCACACTTTCTATTTTTTAGACTCTTTCTCCATATAAGCTATTACAGAGTATTGAGTAGAGTTCCCCGTGCTATGCGAAGGTTCTTATTAGTTACCTATTTTATATATAGCAGTGTGTATATGTCAATCCCTATCTCCCAATTTATCCCTCCACCACCATCACCTGGTAGCCATAAGTTTGTTTTCTACATCTGTAACTCTACTTTTGTTTTGTGAGTAAGCTCATTTGTACCTTTTTATAAGATTCCATGTATAAGTGATATCATATGATATTTGTCTTTCTGTGTCTAATTTACTTCACTTGGTATAGCTATGTCTAAGTCCATCCATGTTACTGTAAATGGTATTTATTGGTTCTTTTTTATGACTGAGTAATATCCCATTGTATATTTGTTGTTCAGCAGCTCAGTCTTTGTGACTCCATGGACTGAAGCACACCAGTCTTCCCTATCCTTCACTAACTCCTGGAGCTTGCTTAAACTCACGTCCATTGAGTCGGTGATGCCATCCAACCATCTCATCCTCAGCCATCCACTTCTCCTCCTGCCTTTAATCTTCCCCAGCATCAGGGTCTTTTCTAATGAGTCAGTTCTTAGCATCAGGTGGCCAAAGTATTGGAGTTTCAGCTTCAGAATTAGTCCTTCCAATGAATATTCAGGATTGATTTCCTTTAGGATTGACTGGTTAGATCTCCTTGTAGTCCAAGGGACTCTCAAGAGTCTTCTCCAACATCATAGTTCAAAAGCATCAATTCTTTGGCACTCAGCCTTCTTTATGGTCCAACTCTCACATCCATATATAACTACTGGAAAACCATAGCTTTGACTATATGGACCTTTGTCAGCAAAGTAATGTCTCTGCTTTTCAATACACTGTTCTAGGTTAGTCGTAGCTTTTTTTCCAAAGAGCAAGCATCTTTTAATTTCATGACTGCAGTCACCATCTGTAGTGATTTTGAAGCCCAAGAAAATAAAGTCTGTCACTGTTTCCATTGTTTTCCTATCTATTTGCTATGAAGCGATGGGACTGGATGCCATGATCTTCATTTTTGAATGTGCAGTATTAAGCCAGTTTTTTCACTCTCTTCTTTCGCCTTCATCAGGAAGCTCTTTAGTTCCTCTTTGCTTTCTGCCATAAAGGTGGTGTCATCTGCATATCTGAGGTTATTGATATTTCTTCCAGCAATCTTGATTCTAGCTTGTGCTACATCCAGTCTGGCATTTCACATGATGTACTCTGCATATAAGTTAAATAAGCAGGGTGACAATATACAGCCTTGACATATTGTATATATGTACCACATATTATCTATTCCTCTGCTGATAGACATTTAAGTTGCTTCCATGTCCTAGCTATTGTAAATAGTGCTGTAGTTGAACATTGGGGTACGTGTGTCCTTTTGAATTATGGTTTTCTCTGAGTATATGCCCAGGAGTGGGATTGTTAGCCATAAGATATCTCTATTTGTAGTGTTTTAAGGAATCTCCGTACTGTTCTCCATACTGACTGTACCTATTTACATTCCACCATCAGTGTAAGAGGGTTCTCTTTACTCCACACCCTCTCCAGCATTTATTGTTTGTAGATTATTTTTGATGATGGCCATTCTGGTGATGGACAGGGAGGCCTGGCGTGCTGCGATTCATGGGTCAGACACGGCTGAGCGACTGAACTGAACTGATTCTTATCAGTGTGAAGTGATATCTCATAGTTTTGATTTGCATTTCTCTAATAATTAGTAATATTGAGCATCTTTTCATGTGCTTTTTAGTCATCTGTATGTCTTCTTCGGAGAAATGTCTGTTTAGATCATCTACCTGTTACTTTTCCCACAGAATTTCAAGGTGATTTCCCTTCCACCATTTTTGACACAGTGCTTACATTAAGGCTGGAACATACTAAAGCTTCAATAAACACTTATTCCATAAAAATTATGACTTGCATTGATATTAACACAACTGTGTTTAATGCAGTTTATATGATTGACAGTAATATAATAAAATTATTATTTTTATATGATCTGTTTTTACTCCTGACACTTCTGACACCAAATATGTGGGCTTCTTCCATACCATCAGCCAATTCTCCAACACTCTAGTCAGCAAACTGGGTGTCCTATAGTTCCATTCAGTTCTGGCACCAACTATAAGGAGTTATTGTCCAGACCCTACAACTTTAAGGACTCAGTCCCACAAGATTGTCCAAAGTATTGAATCTCAGGGCATATTTTTTTTGTCCAACTTGGCTATAATTTCCTACCCATAATCCCCCATCCTTTCAGAAAATTGGATAGAATGGCTCATAGAATTCAGGAAAACACTTTACTTAGTATCAGTGGTTTATTATAAAGGGTACAAATGAAGAGGTACGTAGAATGAGGTCTGGAAGAGATTCAAACACAGGAGCTTCTATCCCCATGGAATTGGAGTGCACTTTCTTTGGAAGGAATGATGCTAAAGCTGAAACTCCAGTACTTTGGCCACCTCATATGAAGAGCTGACTCATTGGAAAAGACTCTGATGCTGGGAGGGATTGGGGGCAGGAGGAGAAGGGGACAACAGAGGATGAGATGGCTGGATGGCATCACTGACTTGATGGACGTGAGTCTGAGTGAACTCCAGGAGTTGGTGATGGACAGGGAGGCCAGGCGTGCTGCAATTCATGGGATCACAAAGAGTCAGACACAACTGAGCCACTGAACTGAACTGATCCTTCCAGTGTGCTGGAAGTGTTCACTAGCTGTGTGTTGCTCTGAACCCCTTTGGTGAGGGATTTTTATGGAGATTTCATTATGTAGGCATGATTGATTAAATCAGTGGACACTGGGGATTGACACAGTCTTTAGCCTTTGTCCTCTCCCTGGTAGTTGGGGGATGAAACTGAACTTCCAAGCTTCTAGTCAGACTGGATCTTTCTGGTAACCAGGTTCCATCCTGAAACTTCCTAGAGTTCTTCAGCCAAGAGCCATCTTATTAGCATACCAAAAGTACCATTGTCACCCAAGAATTCTAGACGTTTTGGGGCAGGGACAAAGACCAAACATTTATTTTTTTTATTTTCCCTCACACATAAATAAAAGGTGTGATTAGTATTGTTTATTGGGCTTTCCTGATGGTTCAGATGGTAAAAAAATCTGTTTGCAATGCAGGAGAACCAGATTCCATTCGTGGGTTGGGAAGATCCCCTGGTAAAGGGAATGGCTAACCACTCCAGTATTCTTGCATGGATTATACATGACAATTACTAGGAAAGAAATTTTTCTCATATTTATACTGTCATTAATAAGAAAAAGTTTAAATAATGTGCTTGTCTACACAGATTGAAGTCTTTCTGATATTTGGAGGCAACACAACAAAAATCCAGTGTTTCCTAAAACAGAACTGACTCAATTTCTCAAATATCTGTTAACTATTTTATTCATATATATATATGGAACAGATAAACTTCCAAAATTATTTTGAAGTGATATTTTATAATATATATAACTTTAGTTTGCTTACTTCCCTGGTGGCTCAGATGGTAAAGAATCTGCCTGCCAGTGCAGTAGACTCAGGTTAGATCCCTGGGTTGGGAAAAGATCCTGGAGAAGGGAATGATAACCCACTCCAGTATTCTTGCCTGGAGAATTCTATGAACAGAGTAGCCTGGAAGGCTACAGTCCATGAGGTTGCAAAGAGTAGGACACGACTTAGCGACTAGCACTTTCACTTTAGTTTGCTTAGCTTATTTTTGCTAGTTTTAGTCTTTTGGAAGAGATATTCTCATGTGTCTTGTTTTCTCATTGGAAATCTGAACTGTTAAAATGCATCCAATAATTTAAAATTAGATAGGCCTAGCTTGGAAGATGTTGAAGGAATGACATCAGTTTTCAGCCACTGGGGAAAAGAAAACAAAAACCAAAACAAAAGAAAACTTAGCTTTTAATTAGGCTTCTGAGAAATTCCACTGTTCTTGTCTGTTATATCAGGAGATTGAGAAGAAAACAGACAAAAGAAAATGACTTTACCAATGCCAGTGGTAATACAGTTTCTTTCCCAGCAAGGTGTTGAAATGTTAATAGCTGTTAAAAGAAAGGCATATGCAGTTGACCCCTGAACATGGATTTTAACTGTGTGAATTCACTTATAAGCAGATTATTTTTGATAATTATACTGAAATTTTTTGGAGATCTGCAACAATTTGAAAAAACAAACAATATAGCTTAGAAACATCAAAAACATTAAGAAAAGTGTTTGTCGATCTTCGTCTATTTCATAAATTTCTACCATGTACATAAATATACATAAATCTATAAAAAGTTAAAATTTATCAAAACTTGTGCACACGCTTATAGACTATACATGGCACCATTCACAGTTGTGAAAAATGAAGCAAATGCAAAGATGCTGTGTAAGATCATAACTGCATAAAATTAGCTGTGATACATATTGTACTACTGTACTAATTCTTTAGACACCTCCTGTTGCTATTCAGGTGAGCTCGAGTGATGCATGTATCTGCTTAAACTATCATGTGAAGGTAATCATCTCTCTCTGAGAAGTTGGTCTCTCCAGTATAGTACATACTGCAGTAGAAAGTGATCTCTTGCAACTCTTTTGTATTTTTTCTTTGTGTTTGCTGCTGCTGCTGCTAAGTCACTTCAGTCGTGTCCGACTCTGTGCTGCCCCGTAGACAGCAGCCCAGCAGGCTCCCCCGTCCCTGGGATTCTCCAGGGAAGAACACTGGAGTGGTGTTTAGTGCACACAAACTCATGTGAATAACACCAAGGGGCCTATATAAAATGCCAGTAGTGATGCCAGAAGTGCTCCCAAGAAGCAGAGAAAAGTCACGACATTACTAGAAGTTGAATTGTTTGATACCACAGATTGAGGTCTGCATAACACGATTTGAGAAAAAGCAAAGTCATTATATGACAACTTAAAGTAAATAGAAAGTGAAGGACCTAAAACTTGAGAATTTAATGCCAGCAAAGGATGGTTTGATAATTTTAGAAAGAGGTTTGGCTTCATAAATGTCAAGATAACAGGAGCAGCAGCTTCTGTTGACTAAGAGGCAGCAGGTGAGTTCTCAGATGCCATAAAATCATTGAGGAGAAAGGATATATGCATGAACAGGTTTTTAATGTAAATGAAAGTGCCTTTTTCTGGAAGAAAATGCCACAAAGGGAGAGAAGCAAGCACTAGGATTTAAAGCAGGATGGACTAGCTAACTGTTCTTTTGTGCAAAGGCAGTTGGGTTTGTGATCAGGACTGCCTTTATCTGTAAAGTTATTAACCCCTGAGACTTGAAAGGAAAAGTTTAACAGTAGCTGCCAGTCTTTTTTAGATAACAAAAAATGCTTTATCTGCATCAGTTCCATCCATGCTTTGTCTTTGAAGTCTTGAAGTACCTTGCCTGTAAGAGACTACCTTTTAAAGTTCTTTTGATATTGATGATGCTCCTCGACACCCAGAACCCCGCAAGTCCAATGCCACAATTGGTGAAGTGGTGTACTTGTACTGAAACACAATGTTTCTAATTCAACCTCTAGATCAGGGGTCATAAAGTGCCTTTAAGACTTATTACATCAGTATTTTATTGAAAGGATTGTCAACGCTATGGAAGAGAACCCCGTTAGAAAGAATATTATGAGAGTCTGACACCATTGAAGATGCCACATTGACATTTGACAGTCTAGCAGAAAAGATCCCATTATATCAACATAAGATTGCTTTTGACTTCTTTTGCACCATGGACCCTTCTATGATACAGGTACCAAAACGGAATCAAAAAGGGGAAGGGTTTATACTGTATAGAAACAGTTTTATCAAAAATGAAAAAGCAAAACAGTGCTTTTGCATTGTATTTCTGTAAAGTTACACCAAGCGTGCCTGTCTTCTTGCCTCCCTTTCCCCTGCTCCCACCTCCTCTGCCTCTGCTACCATGAAAACAGCATGACCGTTCCCTCCCCCTCCTCCTCCTCCTTCCTCTCCTCTTCGGCCTACTCATCCTGAAGATGACAAAGTTGAAGACTTTTATGAGGATCCACTTCCACTTTGTGAATAGTAAATAGCATCATGTGCATATAGTAAATTTATCTGTTGCATACGTCTTCATGTGAAAATCTAGTAACTGTGTGGTAAGAATTGGATGAAACATTTTTGTGTCATCATCGTCGCCTAAGCATTCACTGGGTGAATTATTGTATGCAAGACTTGTATTGAAGTGGATAGTCTATCCTTACACAGGCATAATGTGAGTGATATTTAATATAAAATTAATGTATTGGTTTTCTTGTTGTTTTATAAAACTCTGTTCAAAGAATTAGGGCCTCTCCAGTGGTTCAGTGGTGAAGAATCCGCCTGCCAATGCAGGAGATGCAGGAGTCATGGGTTGAATCCCTGGGTCAGGAAGATCTCCTGGAGGAGGAAATGACAAACCCTTCCAGTATTCTTGCCTGAAATATCCCATGGACAGAGGAACCTGGCAGGCTATAGTCCATACGGTCACAAAGAGTTGGGCACAACTGATTGAGCACTTAAAAAATTATAGTACCATACAGTAAGCCTCTCTCATAATTGGGGAGCAGTAAATCAGCCTATTCACAGGTAAATGAATTTTTACTAAAGAGCCTCTTGATGAAAATGAAAAAAAGGAGAGTGAAAAAGCTGGCTTAAAAATCAGCATTCAAAAAACGAAGATCATGGCATATGGTCCCATTACTTCATGGGAAATAGATGGGGAAACAATGGAAACAGTGAGAGACTTTATTTTTTTGGGCTCCAAAATCACTGCAGATGGTGACTGCAGCCAGGAAATTAAAAGACACTTGCTCCTTGAAAGAAAAGCTATGATTAACCTAGACAGCATATTAAAAAGCAGAGACATTACTTTGCCAACAAAGGTCCATATAGTCAAAGTTATGGTTTTTCCAGTAGTCATGTATGGATGTGAGAGTTGGACTATAAAGAAAGCTGAGCACAGAAAAATTGATGCTTTTGAACTATGGTGTTTGTTGGAGAAGACTCTTGAGAGTCCCTTGGACTGCAAGAAAATCAAACCAGTGAATCCTAAAAGAAATCAGCCCTGAATATTCATTGGAAAGACTAATGCTAAAGCTGAAGCTCTAATACTCTGGCTACCTGATGCGAAAAACTGACTCCTTGGAAAAGCCCCTAATGTTGCAAAAGATTGAAGCCAGGAGGAGAAGGGGATGACAGAGGATGAGATGGTTGGATGGCATTACCGACTCAATGGACATTAGTTTGAACAAGCTCCAGGAGTTGGTGATGGACAGGGAAGCCTGCCATGCTGCAGTCCATGGAGTCACAAAGTCGGACACAACTGAGCAACTGAACTGAACTGAACTGATAGCAATGTTTCCAGTACTCTCTCATGAATATGATTGGAATACTGTATACTATAAAAATTGTATAACAGTTCTTTAATTAGCATACAGTTTGCTGCTGCTGCTGCTGCTGCTACTGCTTCAGTCGTGTCCAACTCTGTGCGACCCCATAGATGGCAGCCCACCAGGCTCCCTGTTCCCTGGGATTCTCCAGGCAAGAACACTGGAGTGGGTTGCCATTTCCTTCTCCAATGCATGAAAGTGAAAAGTGAAGGTGAAGTCACTCAGTCGTGCCTGACTCTTAGCGACTCCGTGGACTGCAGCCCACTAGGCTTCTCCATCCATGAGATTTTCCAGGCAAGAGTACTGGAGTGTGTTGCCATTGCCTTCTCCGAGTTTACAGTCTAGGCTACCATAAACCAATATTATTGCTACTTCTTTGTTATCGATACGTGAATCATTATATTGTAAAGAAATATGAATTTCTTTTTTGCATTATTTTTATTTTGATGTCAGTAATATGCATAAAATCTATAATGTTTTGTATCATATAGGACAATATTAATGTAAGTACTGACAGACAATTCATCTTATAAACAGACAATGTAAGCTTATGGTATTGGTACACTGCTATACTGTAAATGCATTTTCTCTTGTAATTTTCTTAATAACATTTTATTTTCTTTAGCTTATTTTAGTGTAAGAATACTGCAAAAGTGTTAGTCGCTCAGTCATGTCTGACTCTTTGCGACCTCAAGGACTATAGCCTGCCAGCATCCTCTGTCCATGGAATTCACACAAGAATACTGGAGTGGGTTGACATTTCTCCAAGAGATCTTCTCAACCCAAGAATAGAACCTGGATCGCCTGCATTTTAGGCACATTCCTTACCATCTGAGCCACCAGGGAAGCCCAAGAAAACAGTACATATATATACAAAATACATGTTGTTTATGAACAGTAGCTACATTTATTACAGTTAGTTATATCTTGGGGGAGTCAGAAGTTCTATGTGAATTTTTGACTGCACAGGGAGTTAGCAGGGTAACCCCTATGTTGTTCAAGGGTTAATTGGGGAGTTTACATTGCTAAGATTCCATTGTTTAGCACATTCTGTAGTCCTATCTGAAGAACTTGGTTTTATAACATTATCAAATATAATCTGAAATGAGAGTAAACTAGTAGAAGACAGATTCTATCAGAATCCAGTACAGTTGTTAAACATAATCAAGGAATGTCCCGATCATGTTCATTGGTCCTGAGGAAACCAGGTGTACAGAAAAAGACAGACACACAAAAACAGTTGAGCCAGTCATGCACATCCTTGAAGACCTGCTGCCCAGGTGCTTACCAAAGCCTTGGATTCAGAGGGTATTCTAGTCCCAGGAACATAAAATTCCTCTTACATGGAGTGGCATTCCAGGTTTCTTACATCCATGTATATCCTTAATCTTACTCTTCACTGCCAGAAACATCCTGTGCGTCTTTATTCCCTATGATTTACATTATTTAGCAAAAACATAAGGAAATGGAGTAGATTATGGACTGAAGTGTTCATAAAATCTACTTCAAAAGAATTTCAGATCTCACTTAATATGTAATAGCTTATAAAATTATAACAGGAATATTCATGCAAGAGACTTGATTACTAAATATATTCATTGATATTCATCAATTATAACCACTTTTCAAAATATGTTTACATAAAAATAACTAGTTGCAAGACTGTATATCAATAATTCTTAGGATATACCTTTTTTCACTTAGAAAGGCAAACCCAAGGGAATCATATGCAGTGATCCTATTCAGGCTTCTCTTTGAAGCCTGAATTGAAATATGAAATTAAAACAAGCCAAGTTAATTCAAACATCTGTAAATATTTAATATATATACTGTGTTTATTCTTTTGCATTCTAGGTAGCCTTACATAAAGTCAAATGTATTTTTTCTTATTAAATGAATGACCTTTAATGTTTAGTTTTCTACTCACTAGTGGTTTCTTTTTCTTTTTTCTTTACTTTTGAGGACCTTCAGATTCTGTTTAACAAGATAGTTCTTCCTTGGAATCTTTATTATTCTAAAAAGCTTAACTTAATTGACTATAATTTGTCACGTCAAACTTAATGAATTTAATATTCTAAAAATAAGGCTTGTAAAATCTCTTCTCAAAAATCTGCAATTCCCAAACTGTTTATATTGCGTATTTTTGTCTCTTTTGTTTCTCAGCCCTCATTTTTAACTCCCCTTATTCTGCTCTTCTTGAATGTACAGATGATCCAAGTGGAAATAAAGTGACTGAGTACTTATCTTTGTGGGGTGCGTTCGATTTTTCTGGCCAGTTGAGTACATTTAGTAAATTGCTACTCCGGTGCATTAAGTGGAACTCCAATAGCCTAAAATCATTAATGCACTTAATAATTTGGCATTTGTAACTGCTAGTGATGGCCGTACATTTGCTTGCAGATTCTCATGGCAATAATTATGAAGAAATAATTTGTGCCCCCCCCCAAAATCCATGATTAGCTATACTTAGAATTATGTCGGCCTTGTTAAATTTATAATAAACCCCTTTACCATCCAATACTAAATAAGACATACTTCATCAGATGTGGCCAAAGGTTTTGTTTCTTCTCAAAATACAAAGTGTATTCCTGTTTCTCCCTGCAGTGAGAGAAACCACATACATATGCTCTAGTATTTCAGTGCTTTACTTTCATTCTCTTTTCATAATTAACCAAATTACCACTTGAAAAAATGATATAGTCTCTTCGAGCATTGGCACAGTAAAGAATTTAATGGTTTTGGTTGACAAGGGGCTCAATCCACAAAGTAGGAAACAAATTTTTTAATAGAAAAATAATAGTTTTTTTTTAACATACATTGAAGGCATAATCACATAATTCTAATTTTATATGTTTAATTTTAAGTGAGTGCTGTGTTATCATAGGCAGCCACCGAGGCAAGTAATTAGTTTTAGTCAATAGACTGGCTTTATGGCTCATTTAAGGCCACTCATTACCTCTCACTACAGTGTGACGCACCTTTCTCAATGTAACAATCAGGGAAAAAGCATCTTTAGGATATGCATTTCCCTAAGGATAGACAAATATTACAGGAAATCTAAATCACCCTCCAAGTTCTAATTCTTTTAGAACTCAGCAAAATTCAGTATGTGTTTTTATGTATCTTCATTTCCTGGTATTCACTTCTTAATTAGTGAGAGGTAAACCAGGCTATGTAATCCCAAGGGGAATTGATGTGAGGGCTGAGTTTAACTGGTGGTTTAGAATCCTTGGAAATTGCTGCTATCCTTAGAGTTAAGGTGTCTATCTATCATATTGGTGTCAGTAAGAGTAGCCGTTATGGATCATGACTCAGTTTCTAAGCCTGATCGTGAAACTGCTTCATATGCTATGCTTTTGTGAAATTTTTGCTGTGCTCTGTAAAGTGTTTCATCTTAGGTATAGACATAAAATTATTTTATTTATAATTGTTACTTACCTTGTTCTGTAATCACCATTTTTGCTGGAAATCAAAATTACTTTTGGACTTCTCATCTGCTTCTACAGGTTGTTATTCACCTTAGGCTATTAAAACAGCTCTGTTCAGTTATTGAAATCCTGTTCTCCATGTTTTAAAACAGAGGTTCGTGGTTGACTTAGTGTTCTTCCCATCCCCCACTGCAGGCTCAGTGAGGCACCCATAGCTTGTCTTATAGGGGTTGGTGAACTTGGTCTGCTTCTTTCAATGCTGTCTTTCCTTTGTTTTTACTCCCAGAAGATAGGATAAGGAAAAGAAAGAGGTTTTGATTTTGAGTGTGTATGACAGTTTAGTTAATTCCTTGAGTTGTAATGCGGGCAGGAACACATTGAAGGTAGTTAAGCTGCGGTCCTTTTCATGGTGGTCATCGTGTCTCATCTATTTTGTGGTTTAAAGAATCAGTGAAAAGACAGGCAAAAACCTTACTGAGAAGATCCTGACTCCGGATTTTGTGGCTTGTCATCAAGTTAACATTATTGCCAATGGAGTTGATTTGTGCTTTACTTCAATAGAATTTAATTCAACAAGCAATCAATCATTGAACATTACATGCTGACTTTGTTTATCCTATAGAGGCAGACTTGAAAAAGGAGTCCACAATCATGAAAAAGAAAGATGTCTAAAGAGAGACTTAAAAATAATTTAGGTGGATATACATTATATTTGGGGATCATTAAGGAAGTTGAAACTCATCAACTGAAGAGATGTATCATGGAAGGTGGGAATATAAATCGAGTCTTATGGAGTGATTAAGTTTTGAGCTGCAAGATTAGGTTTTGTCCCTTGCAAGAGTATCAGCCTCCCCCAGTATCCACTCAGAGAATGTGTAGAAATTCTAGGGCTTTTTTTTCCCATCATAGTAGGCTAAGCCACAGCATATCCAGCATTTGCCAAGACTCAAATCAATAAAAAGCAGTATTGAACTAGAACAAGATGAAACAATATGAACTACTCTAGTAAATGATGAGAGAACATGCTCAAGTGAACATGAAATAAAAACGAGATTTTAGTAGGCAATAGCTAGTGAAGGACAAACCTTGAAAAAACTAGTATTTGAGACAAACACTGAAGTAAAAGTATGCATGGGACCATTTTGTGAGCAAAGAAAAGATATCTTGGAAAGGAAAATTTATGCATAAAATCACATTGTCAAGAGGGCAAAGGCTATAAATATCAGTAATGCAAAACAAGTGAGAAGAGGAATGAATTGGTAGAATCTGTGACTATTTAGATAATAGAAAATTAGGTGGCTCAGATGGTAAATAATCTGTCTGCCTGCAATGCAGAAGACTCAAGTTTGATCTCTGGGTTGGGAAGATCCCCTGGAGAAGGAAACAGCAATCCACTCCAGTATTCTTGCCTGGAGAATTCCATGGACAGAGGAGCGAGGTAGACTACATGGGGCTGCAAAGAGTTGGAAATGACTGAGCTACTAATACACACAATGACACAAAGAAAGGAATTGAAACTTGTCCAAAATTTTGAATATTTTATTTGGAGACATAGATTGGAGAAAAGCTTAAATATAAAAAAGTGAAAGTATTAGTGGCTCAGTCGTGTCCAACTCTTTGTGACCCCATGGACTGTAACCTGCCAGGGTCCTCTATTCATGGGATTTTCCAGACAAGAATACTGGAGTGGGTAGCCATTCCCTTCTCCTAGGGATCTTCCTGACTCAGGGATCAAACCCAGTCTCCTGCATTGCCAGCAGATTCTTTACCATCTGAATCACCAGAGAAGCCCCATAAATATAAAGGCAAGTGATAAAAATTTAGAAGTCAAATGGGGTCAGAGTAATTGAAACAGAGCAGGTCCTTGCCATTTCTATGAACTTGCCTGCCTTTTGTCTGTGGAAAAATTTTAGCCAAAGAATAAATTTAATCAGAGAAGTGAGAAAATGCACAAACAAAGGGAAACCATCAAAGGAGACCAACTAATAATGTAATCACTAAGCATAGTCAAGAATCTTTAGTTCCTTCTCAAGGGTTATAGATAATACTGTAAGCCCTGTCCTCTGAGCTGTCTTGTAGATACTGAAACTCCCACCAAGTGGAGGAAGTTAACAACATGATGACCAGACTGTAGCTATGACAAAAGCTGCCACAATGTCAAGAACTGGCCTCAAGAAATGGAAACAAACCAACCCTGGAACTGAAGATTAACTGTACCTGAAACAATTAAGATGTCACTGGTCAGACCACCAACAACCAATGTGAAGATGACTATCAGAGCTGACTGTGCTGTTTCTGCATGTAGCCCCTTCCCTCTCTCTATAAAATTTCTTGCTCCTGATTGTTGGGGGTGGAAGTGGGGTGGAAGTCAGCTTTTGATGAGACATCCAGTTCTCCCCACCCCACCCCACTCCCTAGTTGCCAGCATCTAAAATAAAAGCAAACTTTCCTTTCCAGCTTTTGAGCATGAGCAGCTGGACCTATGTTCAATAACATTACAACCCTTCATTCTCACATCCTTGTTTGTAACTTTGAGAGAGGCAAGATTAAAAAGCAAATTGATCAAACTAAACAAATAATAAGGTCTACTTTATATTTGAAGATTTTAATATAATCTCTCTATCTCTTCTATACAATAAAAACCAGCTTCATGAGATGAGCTGAAACTTTATACATTTCAGAGGGCACAGGTAGAAGCCTTTGCTACCTATCAAATAAATTTGTAGGAATCTAGAGTAGCCTTTTTTTTTTTTTTTTGCATTTCTTTTTCTTAAGGATGATCGTGATCCCTGCCTCCTGTACAATATCACAAACCTCTGTCCATAGTTCTTTAGGCACTTTGTCAATCAGATCTAATCCCTTGAATCTATTTGTCACTTCCACTGTATAATTGTAAGAGATTTGATTCAGGTCATACCTGAATGGTCTAGTGGTTTTCTCTACTTTCTTCAATTTAAGTCTGAATTTGGCAATAAGGAGTTCATGATCTGAACCACAGTCAGCTCCTGGTCTAGTTTTTGCTGACTGTATAGGGTTTCTGCCTCTTTGGCTACAAAGGATATAATCAGTCTGATTTTGGCATTGACCATCTGGTGATATCCATGTGTAGAGTCTTTTGTGTTGTTGGAAGATGTTTTCTATGAGCAGTGTGTTCTCTTGGCAAAAGCCTATTAGCCTTTGCCCTGCTTCATTCTGTACTCCGAGGCCAAATTTGCCTGTTACTCCATGTTTTCTTGACTTCCTACCTTTGCATTCTAGTCTTCTATAATGAAAAGGACACTTTTTTGGGGTGTTAGTTCTAGAAGGTTTTATCAGTTCTGTTCAGTCACTCAGTTGTGTCCAACTCTTTGCAGCCCCATGAATTGCAGCATGCCAGGCCACTTTGTCCATCACCAATTCTTGGAGTTCACTCAGACTCATGTCCATCAAGTCAGTGATGCCATCCAGCCATCTCATCCTCTGTCGTCACCTTCTCCTCCTGCCCCCAATCCCTCCCAGCATCAGAGTCTTTTCCAATGAGTCAGCTCTTCATATGAGGTGGCCAAAGTACTGGAGTTTCAGCTTCAGCATCATTCTCTCCAAAGAAATCCCAGGGTTGATCTCCAGAATGGACTGGTTGGATCTCCTTGCAGTCCAAGGGACTCTCAAGAGTCTTCTCCAACACCACAGTTCAAAAGCATCACTTCTTTGGTGCTCAGCTTTCTTCACAGTCAAACTGTCACATCCACACAGGTCTTCATAAAACTGTTCAACTTCAGCTTCTTCAGCATTATTGGTCAGGGCATAGACTTGAATTACTGTGAAATTGAATGATTTGCCTCGGAAATGAACAGAGGTCATTCTGTCGTTTTTGACCTTGCACACAGGTACCACATGGCGGACTCTTTTGTTAACTATGAGGGCTACTCCATTTCTTCTAAGGGATTCTTGCCCACAGTAGTAGATATAATGGTCATCTGAGTTCAATTCATCCATTCCAGTCCATTTTAGTTTGCTGATTCCTAGAAAGTTGACGTTCACTCTTGCCATTTCCTGTTTGATCACTTCCAATTTGCCTTGATTCATGGACCTAACATTCCAGGTTCCTGTGCAATATTGCTCTTCACAGCATCGGACTTTACTTGCATCACCAGTCATATCTACAACTGGGTATTGTTTTTGCTTTGGCTCTGTCCCTTCATTCTTTCTGGAGTTATTTCTCCACTCATCTCCAGTAGCATATTATGCACCTACCGACCTGGGGAGTTTATCTTNATATTGCTCTTCACAGCATCGGACTTTACTTGCATCACCAGTCATATCTACAACTGGGTATTGTTTTTGCTTTGGCTCTGTCCCTTCATTCTTTCTGGAGTTATTTCTCCACTCATCTCCAGTAGCATATTATGCACCTACCGACCTGGGGAGTTTATCTTTCAGTGTCCTATCTTTTTGCCTTTTCATTCTCAAGGTAAGAATACTGAAGTGGTTTGCCATTCCCTTCTCCAATCAACCTTTTTTTTTTTTTTCAGAATTCTGCACCATAACCCTTCCATCTTGGGTGGCCCTACATGGTATGGTTCATAGTTTCATTTAGTTAGACAAGACTATGGCCCATGTGAATCAGACTGGTTAATTTTCTGTGATTGTGGTTTTCAGTCTGTCTGCCCTCTGATAGAGACCACCTGATCTGCCTCTTGAGAAATCTGTATGCAGGCCATGAAGCAACAGTTAGAACTGGACATGGAACAACAGACTGNAAGACTCTGATGTTGGGAGGGATTAGGGGCAGGAGGAGAAGGTGACGACAGAGGATGAGATGGCTGGATGGCATCACTGACTCGATGGACAAGAGTCTGAGTGAACTCCGGGAGTTGGTGATGGACAGGGAGGCCTGGCGTGCTGCAATTCATGGGGTTGCAAAGCGTCAGGCACGACTGAGCGACTGAACTGAACTGAACTGAAGAGGCTTATGGAAGCTTCCTGATGGGACAGGTTGACTGAGGGGGAAACTAGGTCTTACTCTGATGGGTGGGGCCATGCTCAGTAAATGTATAATCCAATTTTCTGTTATGGGTGGGGCTGTAATGGTTGTCTGAGGAGGCCTTACAAATAGCTGAGAAAAGGAGAGAAGCTAAAGGCAAGNTGGGACAGGTTGACTGAGGGGGAAACTAGGTCTTACTCTGATGGGTGGGGCCATGCTCAGTAAATGTATAATCCAATTTTCTGTTATGGGTGGGGCTGTAATGGTTGTCTGAGGAGGCCTTACAAATAGCTGAGAAAAGGAGAGAAGCTAAAGGCAAGGGAGAAAAGGAAAGATATAAGCATTTGAATGCAGAGTTCCAAAGAATAGCAAGGAGAGATAAGAAAGCCGTCCTCAGTGACCAATGCAAAGGAATAGAGGAAAACAATAGAATGGGAAAGACTAGAGATCTCTTCAAGAAAATGAGAGATACCAAGGGAATATTTCATGCAAAGATGGGCACAATAAAAGACAGAAATGGTATAGACCCAACTGAAGCAGAAGATATTAAGAAGAGGTGGCAAGAATACACAGAACTATACAAAAAATATCTTCATGAGCCAGATAATCACAATGCTGTGTTCACTCACGTAAAGCCATACATCCTGGAATGCGAAGTTAAGTGGGCCTTAAGAAGCATCACTATGAACAAAGCTAGTGGAGTTGATTGAATTCCAGTTGAGCTATTTCAAATCCTAAAAGATGATGCTGTGAAAGTGCTGCATTCAATATGCCAACAACTTTGGAAAGCTCAGCAGTGGCCATGGGACTGGAAAAGCTCAGTTTTTATTCCAATCCCAAAGAAAGGCAATGCCAAAGAATGCTCAAACTACCACACAGTTGCACTCATCTAGCAAAATAATGCTCAAAATTCTCCAAGCCAGGTTTCAGTAGTACACTAACTGTGAAATTCCAGATGTTCAAGCTGAATTTAGAAAAGGCAAAGGAACCAGAGATCAAGTTGCCAATATCCATTGGATCATAGAAAAAAAGCAAGAGAAAACATCTCTCTGCTTTACTGACTATGCCAGAGGCTTTGACTATGTGAATCACAACAAATTGTGGAAAATTCTTCAAGAGATTGGAATAGCAGACTACCTGATCTGCCTCCTGAGAAATCTGTATGCAGGTCAGGAAGCAACAGTTAGAACTGGACATGGAACAACAAGCTGGTTCCAAATCAGGAAAGGAGTATGTCAAGGCTGTATATTGTCACCTTGCTTATTTAACTTATATGCAGATTACATCGGAGAAGGCAATGGCACCCCACTCCAGTACTCTTGCCTGGAAAAATCCCATGGACAGAGGAGCCTGGTAGGCTGCAGTCCATGGGGTCGCTGAGGGTCGGACACGACTGAGCCACTTCACTGTCACTTTTCACTTTCATGCGTTAGAGAAGGACATGGCAACCCACTCCAGTGTTCTTACCTGGAGAATCCCAGGAGCGGGGGAGCCTGGTGGGCTGCTGTCTCTGGGGTCACACAGAGCTGGACACAACTGAAGCGACCTAGCAGCAGTAGCAGCAGATTACATCATGAGAAACGCTGGGCTGGAAGAAGCACAAGCTGGAATCAAGATTGCTGTGAGAAATATCAATAACCTCAGGTATGCAGATGACACAACCCTTATGGCAGAAAGTGAAAAACTAAAGAGCCTCTTGATGAAAGTGAAAGAGGAGAGTGAAAAATTGGCTTAAAACTCAACATCGAGAAAACTAAGATCATGGCATCTGGTCACAGCACTTTATGGCAAATAGATGGGGAAACAATGGCAAACTTTGTTTTCTTGGGCTCCAAAATCACTGCAGATGGTGACGCAACCATGAAATCAAAAGACTTGGAATTAGGAAGACTTTCAAGCTTGCTCCTTGGAAGGAAAGTTAGGACCAACCTAGACAGCATATTAAAAAGCAGAGACATTACTTTGTCAACAAAGGTCCATCTAGTCAAGGCTATGGTTTTTCCAGTAGTCATGCATGGATGTGAGAGTTGGAAAGCTGACCACTGTAGAACTGATGCTTTTGGACTATAGTGTTGGAGAAGACTCTTGAGAGTTCCCTGGACTACAAGGAGATCCAACCAATCTATCCTAAATGAAATCAGTCCTGAATATTCTTTGGAAGGACTGATGTTGAAGCTGAAACTCCAATCCTTTGGCCACCTGATGTGAAGAACTGACTCACTGGAAAAGACTCTGATACTGAGAAAGATTGAAGGCAGGAGAAGAACGGGACAACAGAGGATCAGATGGTTGGATGGCACACCAGCATGATGGACATGAATTTGAGTAAACTCCGGGAGTTGGTGTTGGACTGGTAGGCCTGACCTGCTGCATTCCATGGGGTTATAGAGCCAGACACGATTGAGCGACTGAACTGAACTCAACTGAGAGTTGCCTTACCTTACTGCTGTAGCTAGAAAGTGAAAGTCGTTCAGTCATGTCCAACTCTTTTCGGCCCCATGGACTGTAGCCTACAAGGCTCCTCTCTCCATGGGATTCTCCAGGCAAAAATACTGGATTAGGTTGCCATTCCTTCTTCAGAGGATCTTCCTGACCCAGGGATTGAACACTGTTCTCCTGCATTGCAGGCAGATTCTTTACTTGCTAGGCTTTTTTCAAATATCCACAGAGAAAAGTGATGCATTAAGAAAATACTAAAAGCTTCAGAAGTTCGCTTATGTTCTTGGATGGACCCTATATGTTTAGACCACTGTTACTCCAGAATTATTACTTTGTTTACTTTTATGAACCAGAACTCAGTAAAGTCAAAGTCAAGCAAAATGATGAACTAAGAAGGAATCCGAGGTGATTTTCAAGGCATAAGTCTGGAAGAGGATGATGGAAAAGTAGAAATACAGTCATGTGTTGTTTGCATGTTCCTTTGCTCTAGAAACACCCTGTGAAGGTGAGAAAGCCTGTCAGTAATGATGAGTCCTGGTTAATATCTTTTTTTTTTTTTTTTTTGTATATGCTACTACAAACCAGCACCAAAAATGATATCATGAGAAGTAGCAAAGGAAAGTATATGTGTGCTTAGTTGTGTCCAGCCCTTTAGGCTGTAGTCCTCAGGCTTCTCTGTCTATGTCCTCTGTAGTCCTCAGGCTTCTCTTTCTTACTTTTCAGGCAAGAAAACTGGAGTGGGTTGCCGTTTCCTCCTCCAGGAGATCTTTCTGATCCGGGGATGGAACATTGTCTCCTGCGTTTCCTGCACCGCAGATGAATTCCTGAGCCACTGGGGAAGCTCAAAGGAAAGTATATATTATACTAATATCTAGTAAGTTCTAGGGCTCAGGGTTCATTTATAATTTATGCAAATGAAGAAAATATATAAGATTAATTCAATAAGCTTTGTGTTCTTTTAATTTGTTATTTTTTCTGTCAAAATATTACATCTTTGACTCTGTTCTCTTAAAGGTAGTTGCACAACAATATAATAAAGGCACAAATATCTAAAACTTATGAAGTCTCAAATAATCATTACAAAATTTAAAAATCAAAAGTGAGAAAATTTTCAAGTAATTCCAAGTGAAATTGCATTCTGAAATAGAATTTTAACTTCAGAGATTCCCGATGATATATATGCCTACATCTGTGATTTTGTTTTGTCCATCTGAAGGAACTCAACTTTTCAGTCATCCAAATTGTAATAGGTCACATAGAATTTTGGAAAGATAGAAGATTTGAAGGTTAGAGTCTTGATTTTGTGCTTTTGCTCCACTCATTTCTAATTACGAATATATTATCTTAGGTTCTTTGAGCATTAGATCTTAATCTATGATACTACTACCCTCATGTGTGTGTATGTTTTAGTCACTTAGTCATGTCCAACTCTGTGACCCCATGGACTAAACCCGCCAGGCTCCTCTGTCCATGGAATTCTCCATGCAAGAATACTGGAGTGGGTTGCCATTTCCTTCTCCAACTAACATCATAGTTAACAAATGCTACAGGATAAGTGGGGCTTCCCTTGTAGCTCAGACTGTAAAGGGTCTGCCAGCAATATGGGAGACCCAGGTTCCATCCCTGAGTCCGGAAGATCTGCTGAAGAAGGAAATGGCAACCCTCTCCAGTACTCTTGCCTGGAAAATCCCACGGACTGAGGAGCTTGCTAGGCTACAGTCCATGGGGTCACAAAGAGTCGGACAGGACTGAGCGACTTCACTTCAAGGGATAAATATGTGAATGCATTGTTCTGAGAAATGTACATGTTTTAATCCACTTAATTCTCATATTAATTAGTCTGTGAGATACATACTGTTATTATCCTATTTTACAGATGGGGAAATTGAGACATATAAAGAATAAATAAATAGGATCAAAAAGCTAGTAAATAGTGGAGGACATACCCAGGCTGGTTGACCTTAACCTAACAAATTTACTTTAAATAGTGCATAGCAATAATACTTAATTTCTAGTATTAGCCTACATATCAAATCAGGTAAAGGAGGCAGATGTTCATTGCCTGTGAGATGTGATCATTGATTTAAAATGTTGGTTAAATTACACTTTGCACAAAAGATTGTACTGAATGAAGTCTAATTTTAAACATGATTACTATATTTAAAGGTTTACACATAATTGCGTAAGATTGGAAAAACCATCACATACTCCTACTTAATTTCTCCCCATATGCAAACCTGTGATATATGTCCTGCTGATTTATGGGACAGTCTAAAGTCATTAGACACCCAGCTGTGACTTGGTATGCAATATGCAGTTAAGACAAATCATTGAGATACATTTGCAAGTAACCAACGCAGATTTGTCACAGTGCAAAACATCCTTATGTAAGCTAACAATAACTATGAAATTCAATGTTTAAACTACTTTTTATAAGTAGGCAGTAATCTAACTTTTATTTCTGATTTTCTTCTTTCTAAACTGACACATTGGAAGTTTGAGATGGCTTACATGTATCTGAATATTCTGTGGCCAAAAAGTGAGAACTTATTTAAAATTGCTATTTTCACCTCTCCTCTTAATAAAAGAAAAAAGTGACACAGCTGAAGGAAGTCATTAGTGCACATATGGTTTGCATATCAATATTTCAAATTTGAAATATGAAAAATTTTATATAAAGATTTTGTATTTTCTATTTAATAAAAATAAATTGCAACTTTATTTCATCATTTGAGAGCTTTTTAGTTTCTAATCATTTCTAGATAATGTGCAACTCTTGATTTTCGTTTTTTCTGCCTCATTCCCCCACTATGGGAAAAAAACAAAAGGTGAAATTTCAGATAATTTTTATTGTTTGGTAATTTGATAGAGAATGAATGTTTTTTTTTAATCTTTGCTGTATCATTAATTATTATCAATTTATTTCCTAAATTAGTCTCCAACTTATTAAAGGCAATTGATGGCATCAGTTCAGTTTAGTTCAGTCTCTCAGTCCTGTTCAACTCTTTTGGACCCCATGAATCGCAGCACGTCAGGCCTCCCTGTCCATCTCCAACTCCCAGAGTTCACCCAAACTCACGTCCATCGAGTTGGTGATGCCATCCAGCCATCTCATCCTCTGTCGTCCCCTTCTCCTCCTGCCCCGAACCCCTCCCAGCATCAGGGTCTTTTCCAATGAGTCAACTCTTCCCATGAGGTGGCCAAAGTATTGGAGTTTCAGCCTCAGCATCAGTCCTTTCAGTGAACACCCAGCGCTGGTCTCCTTTCATACAATTCCTGCTGTTTTTTTCTTTTTTTTAAGTAGCACTTTCACTCTAACACATAATGTAATTTGGTTACTTTGCTGATGTTATGCTCTTTGTTGTTTGTTGTGGCAGTGGTGATGCTTATATTTCTACTTCCACTACAATATAAGCTCTATAATAGTAGATTTTTGTTTATTTATATGGTTATGTTATTAGCACATGGTCTAATGCCAAGCTCATAGAAGTCACTCATTTATGTTGTTAAGTGAATGGATGGTTGGTGGGTAGATGGACAGATGCATGTGTACATCCATCCACTTACAGATGCCCCACACATTAGTTGTAAATAGACACATTTTATTACAGTTTAGTAATCAAGTAAAAATTACATAGCTTTAACTATAATGTCACTACGAAACGTCACTTCATAAAGGCATTGAATCTGATAGCAATTTTTATTGTTTGGGGACAAAATAGAGTTGAAATAAAATACAGCCACGTGCTTAGTTGCTCAGTCATGTCCAATTCTCTGTGACCCCATGGACTGTAGCCCTCCAGGCTCTTCTGTTCATGGGATTCTCCAGGCAAGATTACTGGAGTGGATTGCCATTTCCTTTTCCAAGGGATCTTCCCAATCCAAGGATTGAACCCACATTTTATCTCTTGTGGCAGACTCTTTATCTGCTAAGACATCAGGGAAGCCCACTAAAATATAGATTGTTCTCTAAATCGCCTGATATTATTTCTAGATTATCCTTCCTTTATAGTTGCAACTCAGTTCTGGAAGGTTTGATTGCAGTAGCTAATCAGATAAGTATTACTTTACTTAAGGATAAGGAAAGTCAGTCTTGTAATAGCTTCCTCAGAAACAGGCATATTTAACCAAAGACTCAATATAGCTTCTTTCTTAGTTGACTATACAGCATCATAGATTTCATTAAGCTCTTGGTAAGTATATTTCTTTAAGTTGCAGTTCAGAGCTAACCTCACAAAAAGATATGGTACATCTTCAGAATTTTTAATACATTTGTTTCATATGTTTTACTAATAAGTTTCCAAAGTATCAGGACTAAGAAATGAGAGAACTACTAGCAAGTACCTTCACAGATCCTGTGAGCATCCTTTCCTCACATATGATCTGAAGAGTCTTTCCTTCCACTTGTGATCAACCTACTTTGGCTACTGTAACTGGTTCATAAGCTGATAAAAGACCTGCTGGGTTAACAAGCTGAGTCCTTCGAGACTTTTTAAGAATGGTCTAAGGGAATAGAGTGTTACCCTATTTTCAATATGATCCCTGTAAGTTTTCTCATGAAAAACAAGAGTGGAATTAACATACAGAAATACTAGGGTGGAGTATCAGTTCAGTTCAGTTCAGTTGCTCAGTTGTGTCTGACTCTTTGCAACCCCATGAATCGCAGCATGCCCAGGCCTCCCTGTCCATCACCAATTCCCGGAGTTCACTCAGACTCGAGTCCATCGAGTCAGTGATGCCATACAGCCATCTCATCCTCTGTCGTCCCCTTCTCCTCCTGCCCCCAATCCCTCCCAGCATCAAAGTCTTTTCCAATGAGTCAACTCTTTGCATGAGGTGGCCAAAGGACTGGAGTTTCAGCTTTAGCATTATTCCTTCCAAAGAAATCCCAGGGTTGATCTCCTTCAGAATGGACTGGTTGGATCTCCTTGCAGTCCAAGGGACTCTTAAGAGTCTTCTCCAGCACCACAGTTCAAAAACATCAATTCTTCGGCACTCAGCCTTCTTCACAGTCCAACTCTCACATCCATACATGACTACTGGAAAAACCATAGCCTTGACTAGACGGACCTTAGTCGGCAAAGTAATGTCTCTGCTTTAGAATATGCTGTCTAGGTTAGTCATAACTTTTCTTCCAAGGAGTAAAGTGAAAGTGAAGTCACTCAGTCGTGTCCAACTCTTTGTGACCCCATGGACTGTAGCCTACCAGGCTCCTCCCTCCATGGGATTCTCCAGGTAAGAGTACTGGAGTGGGTTGCCATTTCCTTCTCCAGGGGATCTTCCCGACCCAGGGATCAAACCTGGGTCTCCTGCATTCCAGGCAGACACTTTAACCTTTGAGCCACCAGGGAAGCCCTCCAAGGAATAAGCATCTTTTAATTTCATGGCTGCAATCACCATCTGCAGTGGTTTTAGAGCCCCCCCAGAATAAAGTCTGACACTGTTTCCACTGTTTCTCCACCTATTTCCCATGAAATGATGGGACTAGATGCCATGATCTTCATCTTCTGAATGTTGAGCTTTAAGCCAACTTTTTCACTCTCCTTTTTCACTTTCATCAAGAGGCTTTTTAGTTCCTCTTCACTTTCTGCCATAAGGGTGGTGTCATCTGCATATCTGAGGTTATTGATATTTCTCCCGGCAATCTTGATTCCAGCTTGTGTTTCTTCCAGTCCAGCGTTTCTCATGATGTACTCTGCATATAAGTTTAATAAGCAGGGTGACAATATACAGCCTTGACTACTCCTTTTCCCATTTGGAACCAGTCTTTTGTTCCATGTCCAGTTCCAACTGTTGCTTCCTGATCTGCATACAGATTTCTCAAGAGGCAGATTAGGTGGTCTGGTATTCCCATCTCTTTCAGAATTTTCCACAGTTTATTGTGATCCACACAGTAGAGTATACTTAAAATATATTTACAGAAAATTGAATAGTTATTATAAAGCAGGCATGTAAATCTTTTACTCAAAGTTTATTACTGTCTGTTTTCCACCCAGAAAATTGAAACTAGATTACCTTAACAAAGCAAAAGCCCAATTCATTGATAATATTAACTTCAAAATGGGCAGTGTCTTCCATCTTATTCTCAATGCATTCCTAGTTCTTAGCATCTTGCCTGGCTCATAGTAGCATATTAACACAGATCTGTTCAAATAATGCATACTTGAAAGGATGAATCCAGAAGTGAAAAGGAAGAAGAAAGAATAGTTATAATTTCAACATCATAGCTGCAAAGCTTATAATCTAGTTAATATAGGCAATCTACCTGCCTTCCCCATAACACTGAGGACTCAACCAAATCACAATGGACATTCCAGGTGGTGTTATTGTAAAGAATCTGCCCACCAATGCAGAAGATGCAAGAGACACAAGTTTGACCTGGAGAAGGAAATGGCAACTCACTTCAGGATTCTTGCCTGGAGTATTCCATGAACAGAGGAGCCTGGTGAGCTACAGTCCATGGGGCCACAGAGAATCAGACATGACTGAGTGACCAAGTACAAATCACAAATATAAAGAAAAGGAATCCAAATGTAAAAAAAAAATTACAAATTTGTTGAAATATTTGACAAACCAAATTGTATTATTAAAACTATTTTAAAAGTTTGTCAGCAATTTTTAGAATAGAACTTTCCTTTCTACCCAAAGAGATTATATTTCATATGGGGCACTGGTCTTACCCTATCACGTTGCAAAATCAGTATGTTTCTAATCTAAAGGATAGTAAATAAATTCATTTAAACAGATGTAGAATATTAGATCTTTTGCAAAGAAAAATGACATTCTTCTTAGTTTTTATAAATGTAAACAATCTCCACTACATCATGAAACTCATCTCTATCAATTTCAACACATAATTAACATTTTAGAAATACTTTCTGATACTTATAGCCAGATAGAAGTATAGAAATAGTCATAGTACTTCTCAACGAACTCTTTTTGGGAAGAAAAATTTATTTTCTTTCCAACTAAGTTACACCATTGCTTTGGCAACATCAGTGCACTTGGGGTGCACTTAAATCTCTTATTCCCACCAGGGTCTCAGTGTGAATGTGTCAGACAAAAAAATTTTTTATATATTTTTTAGTATCAAAACATTTCATGTTACCACTAGGGCATTTCCAATTCTTCTTTTGAGCTTGTATTCAGTGCTGAGGATGAATGAAGATGACCATTGAAGTTTAAACACCGTATCCTTGTATACTTTCCAGTGACTCTAGGTCCAAATTGCAAAGTGTCACAAAGAATCTGAATCCGGTTTATTCCATGATCAGGCAACTGTGTGCAAACAATGCTAGAAAATTGAACTGGTTACAGCTATATGAGCCCTATTTTATGCTGATATGTTACAGATAATTTCAAACTAAAATGAACATGATTATATTTTGATGAGAATAAATCTTTCTCAGTTTGTCTCCTTTGAGTTACTATATGATATAGCAATTGATGATTTATTGTCAAGAGATGAATATGGCCCTTGAGAGCGTCACCAAAACTGTTCTTCTAAAATCACAGAAAGGTTGGTAAAGATTATTGTGTCCCTAGAATTTACAGATTTTTCATAATGCACACATGCTGATATACATATATGTACACCACCAATTGTGTGTATATACATACGTGCAACAACTGGTCCATTATTGGCAGTCTCTGTTAAGGGGTTTTTCCAATGTTCTTATCATCTTTCAGAATATCCTGCAGAATATATTCTACATGTAACTCTAGATAAAACAGAATTTAAAGCACTCCACTCCATTTACGTATTAATTCACTTTACATTTGTGAACAAATAATGCTGGGATTAAGAGACACTATGTTATGGAGACAAATGTCAAAAGACCCTGTTTTTAGTTTTCCAGAGGATCTTCCTGACCCAGGGATCAAACCCAGGTCTCCTGCATTGCAGGCAGAGTCTTTACCATCTGAGCCACCCTTAGGCTCATGTTATGGTGACAGATGTCAAAAGATCCTGATTTTAGTTCTGACCTTGTTATCAGTTCTGCTACCTTTATAGATTAGTTATAAAAATCCCTGTTCTCCGGTTTCCTAACCTATAGACTGAGCATGCTATTATTTGTTCTCTCTGACAGAACATTTGGGAATGTTACATTAATGGTTTTATAAAAATTTTGAAAACAAGTAAATCATATAAACATAGATAATATTATTAAATCATATAATAAAACAAATGATACAGCAGGAACAATACATTCTTTATTCTATACATTCTGTTGTACAAATTTCAGTAAATTCTTGAATATTTTTGCTATATATATATATATATATACATTTTGCTTAGTTTGATTTCCTACATATTTAGTTTAATTCAACAAATATTAATTTAGCACCTAATATATGTCAATTCCTGAAACTGGCATTGCAGGGAACATAAAATGAACAGAATATAATTCCTGCTCTTAAGGAGCTTACAGTCTTTATTCAGGAAATAAGATAGGGGCTTGATTGTTATAATGTAAAGCAAAATATCTATTCCATAAAAGAAATGCCAAAAGATGTTATGAATTTCAAGAAAGATAACAAGTAAAAAGGTAGCATTTGGCATGAATGTTCAAGAATGGGTAGAACTTTCCCCTCCCTATCACTCCTCACTCCCAACTCCCAAGACCATAAGCTAGAAGTCACTTAAGTGGGATCGTAGTAAGATAAAACTCAAAGAATTTAGAGAGGATGAATATGTTCTAGGAAATGTATGCTCTCTAGTAAAATTTCAACATACAGTAATCTGGCAAGATGTATTAGAAACTATATTTAAGAAGAGTTGTGAGTAGACACTTAGGCATTTGTACCTTAGTTTGTATATAAAAGGTAGACACTAAGAATCCCTGAGGAGGGGACCAATATACGAAGGCTCCACAGTCTTCTAAAGCAGTGGGACTCTAGGAAGACCAACTTGACATAGTTATGGTGAGGAATTTGGGAACAGGGTGCCTATGGACACCTGGTGCCTAAGGACAATGACATGAGTTAGGATGCTATTACACTGTCTATACAGGAGAAAAGTCATTTTTGGTGGAGTAGAATGGAGTTTAAAAAGAGTTAAAGATTGCAGAAATGAGAAAGCAAGACTGATTAAATTTAAGACACAAGGTAAATGGAGACAGACAACTCTCCAGGTTTTGAACACAGTTTAACATGGTTCCTTGGAAAATGATAGGACAACAATGGTCAAATTAATGAGATGGATAAGTCAAGAGAAGAATTGACAATTCAGGAGACAGATTTGTTTTTCAGGGATTAGAATGTTTGAAGAGATTTTTGATTTGATAATCAAAAATAGAGATAATATTCAGCGTAAATCTTGAATCTGTATAAAATATGCAGGCTTGGAAAATGATGTCAACTTGGACATCATCCATTGAAGAGTTGTTCTGGTTGTGGATGGGATGGGACTAACAAAAACAAATTTAGACCATTGGAAAATATTTACACTTAAAGATAGAAGAAACAGGTGGCATGCAGGTGATAGTATCCAAAGCAAGCAGGAAAAGCCTGCCAATATGATAACATGTAATAATGTTGGGTATTTTAAAAAGTTGGTAATTTTATAAGTGTGATGAGAATTTATCAAAAGTAATTTATCAAAAAGTAAAGAGGATGGATTTAGGGGGAATGTCTTTGCATGTGGCTTCTGAATGATCAAAGTGGGGAGAATATATTCATTCATCAGTGCCTTACAAATATTTGACATCTTGTTCTGAATTTTTAAAAGATGGTAAGGAAAATAAGCATGTTTCCTCTGGCTTCATAGAACTTTCAGTAACGTAAGGGAATTCATAATAATAAATGCACAGATATTCAGTTAAACATTTAAGAAATGTTTTAAGGCAAGATAGTGGGAATATATAATAGAAGAAACCTGATTTGGTCTAAATGATGAAGAAAGGATTCCCAGAGGAATTCTTGTGTAAACTGAGATGGAGAACAAACTGGGCAAAGGGCAAAGAGGGCTGAGAGTATTTGAAACATGGGAAAAGCAAGCAAAAGGCCCTGAGTGTGGAGGCAGCACTGCAGAAAATGAAGAAATGATGTGTCTGCAGCACCATGGGCAAGCGTGAGAGTGGTGGGTCAATCATTCATTCCTCAGCTTAATTTATGAATGCCAATAGATTGCGGGCTTCCCAGGTGGTGCTGGTGGTAAAGAACCTGCCTGTCAGTGCAGAAGCCATAAGAGACGTGGGTTTGATCCCTGGGTGGGGAAGATTCCCTGGAGAAGAGCATGGCAACACACTCCAGTATTTTTGCCTGGAGAGGCCCATGGACAGAGCAGCCTGGTGGACTCCAGTCTATAGGGTGGCAAAGGGTCAGACATGACTGAAAGTTCATACATCACAATGACGGGATGCATAATATGACAGGTCCTGGGAAGTACCAGCGCCTACTGAGCAAGTGAGTGAGGCTGCTGCTGTAAGTCACCTCAATCATGTTTGACTCTGTGCGACCCAGTAGATGGCAGCCTCATGAAAGTGAGAAGTGAAAGTGAATCGCTCAGTCGTGTCCGACTCTTAGCCACTCCATGGACTGCAGCCCACCAGGCTCCTCCATCCATGGGATTTTCCAGGCAAGAGTACTGGAGTGGGGTGCCATTGCCTTCTCTGAGGTGAGGCTAGATTGATGAAAAGAAGCCAGTTCATACAGGTCTTTCTTATGCTGCTGCTACTGCTAAGTCACTTCAGTTGTGTCTGACTCTGTGCAACCTCATAGAAGGCAGCCCACCAGGCTCCCCTGTCCCTGGGACCCTCCAGGCAAGAACACTAGAGTGGGTTGCCATTTCCTTCTCCAATGCATGAAAGTGAAAAGTGAAAGTGAAGTCGCTCAGTCGTGTCTGACTCTTAGCGACCCCGTGGACTGCTCCTCTGTCCATGGGATTTTCCAGGCAGGAGTACTGGAGTGGGGTGCCATTGCCTTCTCCATTTCTTATGCTATTTTAAAGAATTTATTTTTCCTTGGCAAGCAATGGGAAGCCATTCAAAAAGTTCAAGAAGAGGAGTGAACTTATATTTTTATTTTAAAATGTGTTTTTACCTTAGCTACAGGGTGAAGAATGAGTGAGGGTGGTAGTGTCAGATGCAGAAATCCACAATGAGAGACAAATACAGTATCCCCGTGAGAATTCAGAGTCACTCTGTCTAGGGCAGTGACATCAGAGATGGTGCAAGAAGACACATTCGGAATTCATTTAGGAGGCACAGTCAAGACATGGTGATGGATTGGATACAGGGGTGAAGAATAAGGAGGCATCAGGGATGATTCCCAGGTTTCTGGTTTACTTTTAATGACTGTTAGTGCTATTCTAGGTATAAGGAAAACTGAAGAAGTGATCAGTGGTGACCAAGGTAAAACAAGGTTTTGAAATTTTTATTCTATTACTGTGATAATGAAAATCATCAATTTAGCCACACAATCAAAGTCCTATTTCTGACCAATACCAACTGTTAGTTTGACTGAGACTATCAGTGTGTATCTATAGTGTTCGTCTCCCTGCACAGCTAATTAGGGGTTTTTGAATCTGCAGGACTGGCCTCATTAGCACAAGCCTCAGTCAACAGAGCTAACCAGGACAGAAAGATAAAAAGAAATGCACTCTTTGTGATGGAGACGACTTTCATGTGCAGGACACTATTTTCCAGAACAAATAAATATAGTTGAGAGATTATAATTTAGATGAACAAATAAGTGTACAGGAGGGAAGAGATAAAAATAGTCTCAAGAAGCTTGTATATTATACTCTAAAACAGGAATTTTTCATTTCCTCCTGGCATGCAAACTCTTTATTGTTATTCATACTTAATGCACATGTTATCATTTCCATTAACTTACAAGCAAGGTTTTCACTTTTTTTTCAATTATTTCCCAGTCTAAACTTTGAATGAAGTATGCTGCATTAAGTAGATCATATTTTGACTCTACAATATTACTCAATGTCCCCTGCCAACATGCAGCAACATTCAGTGATATTTCGCCCTGGTAATTACCCTGTCTTCACTATGCCAGCACATGGTGTTTCCCCTCACTCTCTTATGTCTCCATGTAGAATGCCTAAAGCTATATTTTCTAGGCCATCTAAATCTAGAAAAGATCCAATTTTGAAAAAAGAAAAAAAAAAAATCTTTCCCTATGCTGAGTCGTTTTCCTCTTTTTGTCTCCCCAGGACTTTTTGTTACATTTTTTTGTTTTGTTTTTTTCAGACTACAGAATTAGCATATGTTTATAATGTCCAAAAAATTAAGAACCCAGGAATGAAATGAAATAGAATACCAAACTTTGCTAAACAAAACCTACCAGACAGGAAGAATGTTAGGAATTTGAGAGATATATATTTTTATAAATATATCAAACTACGTGTGATATTATGTATGTTTTTAATCCAACAATATATAGTAAATATAATTATATGCTATATGAAATTCAAGCCCATTTAAAAAAAGAGATTTCTGCTTCTCTCTCCTATAAATAATTGTCTTAGTTTGGTTCTTTCAGAAGCAGGCCTTAAGACAAGGTTTCAGTGCAATATTTTATCTGGAAGGTGATTCCAAGAAATTCTAGTAGGGGTATGAGAAAGTGATAAAGGGGAGGAAAAGCAATCAATAAAAATTTTCTCTTATTGATGGAACACTGTTGTTAATGAACTTAGTCCTTTTGGAATTCTGGAAATCTGTAGAACAGTCATCTTGGAGTTACTCTTCCTTGGGGCTAGAACATTATGCATTGGTTGAGGACTGCTGGTGCAGAGCAATGGAAAGGTTGGTTGTGGTGTTGGTACTTTCTGGAACTTTTGAACAACAGTGCATGGTTAGATCTCAGCTCCCAAAGAAATCTCCCATACAATTGGCAAGAGCACAGCCATGATCTTCTTGGGAAAAGCACAACCATGTTTTATTCAACATTCCCTTACTGATGAGCATTTATATTGTTTTGCATTTTCTCACTGTTATAAGTGGCCACAATAACCTAATACATGACTATTTGCCAGGCTGTCTGATTTTCATAATTCATAAATGAAATTAAGGAAGAATTAAAAAAAATGAAACCACTAATCTTCGGATATGTTTTGAGATGAAGAGACATCAAAATTTTGATTTAATATCTAAAATATCTAAATTGTTAAACTTCCTTTATTGCTTTGTTTAACACTTCCCACCATTGCTATGAGAAAGTATTAGTATTTTTGAACTAAAATAAATATACCTAACATTATAACAGGACTCTTAAAATGTATCTGATTTTCCATCGTAGGATAAAGATAACATTACTTTTAAAAAACAACAGGGAGAAAATTTTCATATCTAGCAATAGACAAAGAGTTCTTAGACAACACCGCAAGCATGACCCACAAAAGGAAAAAATAAATTGGACTTCGTCAAGACTAAAACCTTTGATCTGCAAAATACCATGTGAAGAGGATGACTAGACAAGGTGTAAGTTGGGAGGAACTACTTAAAAGTCACATATCTGGCAAATGACTTACATACAGAACATAAAAATAGCTCTAAAAATTCAACTATTAAAAAATCCGAATTTTAAACATTTCACAGAAGAGGATATTCAGATGGGAAATGAAAAGGTGCTCAACTTCATTAGCCGTTAGGAAAATGCGAAACCTCAATGTGATATCATGACACCCCAACCAAGATAGTTAAAGTAAAAAAAAAAAAAAAAAAAAAGTGGTGACACTAAATTTGGTGAGAATGCATGGAAATCAGATCATTCATACATTGCTGGTGGGAATGGAAACTGGTGCGATCACTCTGGGAAACAACTTGACAGTTTCTTATAAAGCTAAACATGCAACTACCATGCCACCCAACAATGCAACTCCTGAACATGTATCTTGGGAACAGAAAATTCCATTCACCAGACAATGTATCCATAAATGTTCACAGCAGCTTTATCTGTAATAATTTAACACTGGAAACAACCCAGATGTCCCTCAGTGGGTGAATGGTCACACAAACTGTAGGTACATTCATGCTTCACAATACTGCTCTGCAATATACACGTACAGACTGCTGATACATGCTGCAATGTGGATAATTCTCCAGAGATTTAAGCTGAATGTAAAATGATATTGCACTTATATAGTGCAAATTTAATATACTCCAAATTTTTATAGTGTGTGATAGCATTTATATAACATTCTTGAAATGACAAAATTGTGGAAATGAAGAGCAACTTAACTGTTGCCAGGATTATAGGATGGATTGGAGGAGGGAGGCAGAAGGGAAGTGAATGTGGTTATAAGTATACAACACTATAGGGGTTCCCATGGTGGCAGAACTGTGTATCTTGTCTGTGGTGGTGAATACATGAACCTACAATTGTAATAAAAATACACAGAACTAAATACACACACACATACAAATACATGATGTTATCACTGGGGAAACAGGATCTCCCTATATTATCTCTTACAACTACATGTGAATCTATAATTGTCTCAAAATAAAACTTTATTTTAAAAAGTGAACAGCATCTCTGTCTAGAATATAAACACATATGCCTATATGAGTGGTTACCTTTGAAGGATGCCAAACTTGTACTTATTTACTATTGTCTAGTTTTTCTAACAATTTTTTGTATCCTAAAATGAGCATAGCTATTCAAAAATTTTATATTATAAAGTAAAGCCATGGGACTTACTTCATTTGAAGGGCGAATATACTTCATGCCAGATAAATAAGAACATTAAAATACTACAGAACATTCTTCCCTGGCCATCTTCAAGATAAGGAAAAGGAAATAAGAATTAGTCATGAAAAGAAGTTTTAAAGAATTTAACTTGAAAGATTTTCCTTTATTAAGCAAATATCTAAAAAAAAAAAAACACAAAAAACACTTTTTGCCAAATTCTTACGCTGCATTGCCTCATTTACTAATCCTGGTGTTATGAGGTAAGTACTGTTATTACTATCCTGTTTTTGCAGACAAGCAAGAAATTATTTGGGGTCTCCCCTCGTGGCTCAGCTGGTAAAAAATCTGCTTGCAATGCGGGAGACTTGGGTTTGATTCCCAGGTCAGGAAGATTTGCTGGAGAAGGGATAAGCTACCCACTTCAGTATTCTTGGGCTTCCCTTGTGGCTCAGCTGGTAAAGAATCTGCCTGCAATGTGGGAGACCTGGGTTTGATCCTTGGTTTGGGAAGATCCCCTGGAGAAGGGAAAGGTTGCCCATTCTAGTATTCTGGCCTGAAGAATTCCAGGGACAATATAGTCAGTCCATGGGGTCCCAAAGAGCTGGACAGGACTGAGTGACTTTCACTTTCAAGGAATTATGTAGTGCTTGTTAAAGACCAGCCATGTCCTATATGTTTTATGTATATTAGTTCATTAATTAGATAATCCCATTTTATGCATAAGGGAGTTGAGGGAGATGATGTAATGAAGAACCTAACTGTCTGAATCTGGATACTCTATAGTATCCCCAGGAACACTAAGGCATAGGACTTTTAAGCCATCTGCTCAAGGTCACATAGCTACTAGCAGTAAAAATCAGGATTTGAACTTACATTCTTTGCACTACACCAATCTCTATCAAATTGTAGCTGTTTTGATCACAAATGTCAGAATTTTCAAGTGGCTTATTTAAAACCCCATGTCTTCCCCTTCCTCCAGCCCTACTGTATCAAAACCTCTGGTGCCAAGACTCTGGAATCTGTATTTTCAAAAACCAGTCTAAGAGATTTTTATTCACATTTAAGGCAAAATCCAACTGATTTATAATACACAGGACAGGTTTCTGTAAATTTCAAATGCAATATCTAGTACATTAAAAATAACGTCATATTCCATCGATCTTAAGATTCAGTTTTTTCACAGTTTAACACCTTTAAAATAGGACTGCCTTTTATAACTGATGGTGTTTTGCAATCACATTCAAGATGTGTTTTTTTTTCCCCTTCTTAGTGGTACACAAAATGTTTTAGATTTCATATCATATGGAGGCTCCCTGTATAATAAAATACCCAAAACATTGCTTATTAAACATTGTTATTTTCAGTCCTGGGTGCCTCTGAACAGGTGGCCACTTACATGTAATGAGAGTGAGAGGCAAGATGATGGAAAGAGGACAGGACATCATCTATCATAACTCAATTCACACACACCATGGAAAAGTCACCAATCCTCCTGGGTTAGAATAGATGAAATAATGTGTGTGAAAACACTTTGAAAATGATAAATCATATTAATGGCATGTATAAATGTGTGCATATACATGAGCTTGAAGTAAAATCATTAGAGAAAGTGAAAATAGTTTGAAAATGCTCTGACACTTGTGGACAGGATAGACATTATGATTCTCAACTTTACTCTTCTGTCTCTAAGAGTATCATCCTATCAGTAAAAAGTGTCCATTCTCTTTACAACAGCCAAGACATGGAAGCAACCTAAATGCCCATCAACAGAGGAATGGATAAAGAAAATGTGGTACATATATAAAATGGAATATTACTCAGCCATTAAAATGGATGAAATGCCGTTGGCAGCAACATTAATGGACCTAGAGATTGTTATACTGAGTTAAGCCAGTCAGATAAGGAGAAATACCATATGCCCTCCCTTATATGCAGAATCGAAGAAAAAATTATAGAACTAAACTTACAAAAAAGAAAGAAACTCACAGATGTAGAGAATGAACATATGGTTGCTGGGGAGAAGGATCCAGGAAGGGATAGCTAGGGAGTCTGGGATGTATATGTACACATTACTATATTTAAAATGGATAAGCAACAAGGACCTACTGTGTAGCACAGGGAATTCTGCTGAATGTTATGTGACAGCCTGGATGGGAGGGCACTTTGGGGGAGAATGGGTTTATGTATATGTATGGCTGAGTCCCCTCATTGTTCACTTGAAAATATCACAACATTGTTAATTGGCTATACTCCAATACAAAAGAAAAAGTTAAGAAAAATAAAGTTTTTCAAAGTGTTCATTAATTTTTCGATATTCTAGGAAATTAAATGTCTTATGTACCTTATGTCATTTGAGCTTTCCTGCAGTCCTACGAAATAAGCATATTATTACTGTTGATATTAACTCTATTTTACAAGAGAGTAAAAACTGAATTGTTAGGGACATTAAATATTAACTAAAATTATGTAATGAAAAAATGGTGGAGAAAGAGTATGAACAGAGGCAGTCTGAAACAGAAACTAGCTTGTTGAAACACATCTTAAAGGAAAATGTACTCTACAGACCAAACTATGTGCTATGAATCCAAAGAAACAGAAAAGAGAAAGTGGACAGAGAAGCCATATTGTAAACATAGTCACTGCAAAGGAAGGAAGAGAAAGCAAGAGGAGCACATGGTGAATATTTGTATATATATGTATCGTAGCTCCTTTTCAAACTTACTTAATCTAAACATTTTATTTTCATTTTTTAGGTTATGTGCCTCTACAAAATACATCTGACTGTGCAATTTTCCCTTTTTCTCCTTTCTACTAGTGTGAACAATCTGGTGCGATCAGTTTCATTTTTAAATGCATCCATCTGCATTTATTTAATCGCCCCCTCTCTGTGACCTCATTGTTTATGTTTCCATCATGGAAGCTCTCTCACTCTGTTCTTTGAGCTCTTGCCTGTGTCTGACAGCTTGACATTCCTCTTATTTATCTACTGGATATGTAGTCTGGACCTGTCCTCAGGAAAACTGTGAAATGAATGCAGTCTTTGAAATCCCACACCTCTCATCTCTGCATGTTTCTCCTTCCTGCTCCTTAGCCCCTTCCAGTAGGTCCTGGGTTTTCTAAGTCTGTTTTGCTAGATGTTTGAAGACTGAGCTCATAAAATGTTACTCCAAATAATAGGGACTAGTATGCTTTCCCAATAGGAACATTTATAGTTTGAAAGAAGACTAAATGGAGAAAGCAACACCAGGCATAAAGGACTGGGCTCCTGAGTGAGAATTTGCATGCCCTGGTGAGGGAGTTGACTCAGAATGGATACCCTTCCAGTGCCTCAGATACTCTGGTACTGCAAAAGTCTTTTGAGTACATATAACATCCCACTCTTGTATACATTTACTTTAAATGAAAAAGAAATGAAAAAGAAAGGATGCATGCTTATCTCATTAAAAATTATAACAGTGTACTACTTATTTTTTAATTAATTGCTGTTTATTATCATTTTTGCCACATACTAGCACTGTACCATCATTTATTTTGGGCTCATTGGGCTGTTGAATTGTGTCAGTTTTTGAAATCAAGACATATAATTCAAAGCAGAATCAAAATAAAATATTAAAATTAATAGACATCTGTTACCAATTTTGAAAATTAAATTTTCCCATTATTTTGTTCTATGTGTAAGAATCTTGTATTTGATACCTAAAATATTATCCAAAACTAAATAAATATCTTAGTTTTATAATTTATTATTATTCAACTCTAAAATATTTGCATACAAAATATACTTCATTTCAAATCTAATGGATGATTGGATCCCAAGATATATATATATATATATACTCCAGCAAACTCTAGAAAGGAGCTAAGGCTGAATTTAGCTCATGTGATCTCCTGAATGTAAAATTAAGCATAGTACAGTATAGTATAGTGAAGTCACTCAGTCGTGTCCGACTCTTTGTGACCCCATGGACTGTAGCCTACCAGGCTTCTCTGTCCATGGGATTCTCCAGGCAAGAATACTGGAGTGGGTTACCATTTCCTTCTCCAGGGGATCTTCCCAACCCAGGGATTGAACCTGGGTCTCCCACATTGGAGGCAGATGCTTTAACCTCTGAGCCACCAGGGAAGCCCCCAAAATTAAGCATAATAGTCTATAATTCATATATTTTGATTAAAAGAAGGGATTCTATGTCATATTATTCTCATGTATAAGGATAACATCAACACAAAACATGCAGAATTAGACTCCTTTTCCTTAGTTTGTTTGTGGAAACATTAAAATGATTTGCTTTTTTTTAAGAAATACAATAATTTTCTTTTAAACTAAGAAGTGCTTGAAAATTGTGTTGGAAATGGGTAAACTGATGTTTCATTTGCCTTGACTCCTTATTTTTCTCAGCACCTAGGAGATGTCTTCTGTCTGTGAAATGTCATGGATTTTATAACTGAAAGTTGACATGACTGCTTATTTCCTGTGTTCATTGAGTAAGTTTTGTTCTGAATGTAGGTCTAAATCAAGAATTAATTTAGTAATCATTAATTCAATAACCTCTGTAGAACCTAGGTAAACTGGAAGCTCTTAAATCTGTAAAAAGACATAGTCCTTGCCACGGAGGTGGTTACAGCTTCAGCTGGGAAGCAGATGTGCAGACAACTAAAGAATAATTTAAAGAATATAAGTACCATAGGAATCAAATATGGACAAAGTCTTTAATTTGACTATTAAAACAGCTCATGAAGAATAACCAGTACTTTAACAGGCAGTTATGGAGCAATTAGGTAGTTGATTTCTGAGGATGCTTAATAGGTCTATTACTGTTAACTGTATTTCCAAAGTTTCAATGGACATAGAGCTATAACACCAAAGATGAAGAAAAAAACTAAGCTAAATAGGCAACAGGGAAATAATAATAAGCAAGTTTTAGGATTCCACTTATAATTTGTTTCACTCAAATCATTGTCAAGCAGTACTATTATTTTCCCTTGGAAGGCCTATATTCACCTGACAGTGCCTCCATGAAATATGTTATTAAAACTTTCATCCTGGAAAATAGTAGTACTGTTCATCTGTAGTCAGTTATCTCATATACCATACAGAAGCCCACAGTTACTAAACCGAGCCACCATTCTTAAATCACAGTTTATTCAGGAAAATTTTAGTGCCTACTTGTTTAATACAATCTTATAAATGATCTCTCAGGAAGGATGTAAAAATCAACAGATATCTTTAATGGGCTAATTGTGCTTCACTGCAGTGGTGAGTCTATAAAAGCTATTCAATAGTGAGAGAAATGATGGCATTTTCACCTTAATTTGAAAATATAATTGCTATTCTAAATATCTTTTTGTTTCTAACCTAAGTGCTTACTAACAGCAGAAATTTCCCCAAAACACTAGAAGAGTATTTAACATAATTTCATTTATTGAAAGAAAATCCAAGGGAAGATTACATACAGCTATCTGCAACTATTAGCAGAAGGAAAATATCAAAAAGAAAAGTTAAATCTAAACTTTGAGATCTAAAATGTAACTAATATTCGATATGAATTTAACACAGCACATATTTTATTGAACGTATACATTTAAATATACTGATGCCTCAAGAAATAAAAATGGTATCCTGGAAATCCAGGACAACGATTGAGAGCCATACTAACACAAACTGAAACTAATAGGCTAATCCCTATTTCATAGAATTTCCCATCACTTTATTGAAAAATAAGGTTACATTTAAACTCAATTTATGGAAAATTAGTACAATTGAAATTAAATTCATCAGTGGTAAATGTTCCTTTAAGAAAAACTATTTCAGTTTTTACCCAGAGTTTAACCCTTGCCTTATTCAAATTTTGAATTCCAATTTACTCAATGTAGATTCAGAGTAATGAAATCACCAATCATGATTTATTAAGCCTTATATTAATGTCAATAAAGAAGTCCATATACAAATATATGGAATATTTATCTCTCCCTAACCTAACTTTCACTTCTGTTTCCAAACAGACATGTACATATGACAGATTGATTCTGAACTGGCATATTTCACTTTAAATTTTCAAGTTTTTAAGTCTTACTTTTTCTATGTAATAACATACATATTTACTTATAAATATTATGGATATCAGCAGAGAACTTTTTATACCATATTTGAAAAAAAGTTCTGATCATTCTGCGTAGCTTTTCTAAGTAGAAGTAGAAAATGCCAGAGACATTGCTTTTTAAAAATAAGCACTAAGAAAACTAATCAAGCCAGTTAGTCACAAAGGGAGCAGTGTAGGAAAGGAAATAACTTGGGATTGAACCCTATGATTTTATTGTTTTCACAGAAAATGCAATAACTCCTCCTTGACATCAACTACCCAGTTGCAAGAAGAGTATACCTTCTGCCTTGTTGAGATGCAGACGAAGCAATTAGTAAGAAGTAGCCATCACCCAAGAAGAAAATGAATTCAGAATGATTTTTTCCAGTTTAAATGTCTGTTGAGAGGCTCTGATCTTTGAAAGGCACATTAAAAAAAAAAAGTTTGTTGATAAAGAACATGCATTCAATAGAATCCTTTGAAGTCATTCTATCAAGCTCTGATTATGTAGTCTATCAGTATCTTTCAGTTCACTAATCAAAACAAACAAAAATTGATCATAAAAAACACCACAGCCAGTTTCATACAGTCTTAAGTATGGAGCTAAATTAACTGTTCTTCAAATTACACATTTTGATAGATAAGTTTATTATAAAGTCTTCAAAATAAAAATGCATGTTTGGTGAAAAGTTAGTACAGTTGTCATTCATATTTTGTCATATTTTAAAATATAAAAGTAAAGAATGGTATTTTTTTTACACCATTTTTAACATGATGTAACTGACCAGCTGGTTTGCAATTCTCATTATTGTTAATTATCACAATTCATTGCCATGCCAAAGTCGATGCTGTGATGTAGGTGAAATGAAATACCATTAGTTTAGCCTATTATATGACATTGTGATGCACCATGCATTTTTCAAATCTCTGAAAGAAATTTAATGGCAGGCCAAACTTCTAATGCATTAAGTGCTATGAATCACATAAAAACAGAAAACATTTTAATCCAGGGGTACGTGGCATATTGTAATTCATGATAGAACTAAAAAATAGGTAGCAGGAAAAAAAGAAAAAGAAAGCAGGGCTAGGTTTGTATTATAATGTACGTAAGAGAAGACTCAGATTTTTTAAAAGCACAAAATTAAAGTTGTTATTTTTAAATAATCTGTGTTCAATAAGTGATATAAATCCTACAAATATGAAGTGGCTGTTATTTCTATTGAAAAGTAATAACACTGGGCAGGATTTGAAACTTGGAAATTTTGGTGAATTTCAATAACTAAGATGCCATTGTTTTTAGGATGCACTCTTATTTTATACATCACTACACAGAAATGCTGCTAATTGTAATTAAAATATGCTTGATTGCAAAGATGTTAAAATATGGAGAAACAAGCATCTTTGAACTGATGAAACAGAGTAACGCTTCTTATTAATTAGGATCAACTACTGGCAGTAGATTACATGATATAATCTTTCTCCCAGGAAATTAAAAGCTCCATTGCTTAATGCCTTCCTATGAAAGAACAACAACAACAAAATACTGGTCTCAATTACACATAAAATGTTATCAAAAAGGAAAAGGGGGGGTACATTGGAGAGTTCAACTCATATACAAAAGTATTAGGAAAAGGAAGGCAGTTGGTAAACAGATTAAGTGCTTTAAAGTCATCATTATTATAGCTAATATTAAAGAAGGGAATACCTCACAATTTACATTTCCTGTATGCCAACCTTTTAAAAATTTCTGCACTTTTATCCATTGCCTTTCAATTAAAGCAACTAAACATTTGCTCTGAGTGAAAAACATTGATTCTATGTTTGTTGGTTTATATAAGCGATCTAGAACCCATTTGAGTTATACATTTTAATTTATTACCATACCAATAATGTTGACTGATTTGCAGTTCTGATTACTCTTTTGTTTTCGGCCTTCATCTGCAATTTCTCATTTCATCAAAATTACTTTTTGGAGTACCAGCCAGTTCTCATGAACTTCTGAAGGCTTGTGTGTTCTTACTGTGTGAAAGGTTATAGAAAGACTTTAGTATTTTGTGAATGTTAAGTAGTAGAACTGTATCTTTTGCTGACAGCAGTTTCTTTGTTCAGGGTAACTTGGGAGAAAAGACTTGATTCTTTTTCTGGGAAGGACATATACATATCCAAATATTCTGAATGTAGATTTTGTTTTGTTGTGATTTTTGCAAAAGCCTCACTCAAATAAAGATCAAGGAAAGAAGGCCTGATATAATAAGTTAAGCCTCTCTTTTGATCTAGAATATTTTTATTGATATTATCAGCAATGAATATACAGAAAATAAATTAAAAAATATGATTCACTAATATAGGAGAGTGGAGAGAAGTGGTTAGTTGCCACATATAATGGAAGTCAGGTGAAGGGAGATTTAGTAAATATTAAGCTAAGTGCCTCAAATATTGTTTAATTTCTTTGGTTTGATAAAATAGGTGACTATAATTTTGAAATTTTTTTCAGTGTGCCTGATCTGTTCAAATATGTTATGAAATTCATCTGTTTATTCTGCTAAATTAATTTAAAGAACTTGAGTTAGCTCGGTTCTATTACTACTGGAATACTCAGACTGGTCCCCTCTTTAACTATGAAAATACACATTAAATTCCAAGTTAATATTTGTTTCATATTTTACTTTCAAAAGTTATTTTTTTTATCATGTATTACATATAAGGGAGAGTGCATCAGAGATTCCCTATCAGAATTTCTTCCTGCAGACATTACAGTATATGAAGCACTGAAGATTTATCCCATGGTAACATAACCAGTAAATTGTATAACTAGTCTCATTTTGGTGATAAGTGAACATTGTTCAACAAACACACATACTGCTTTTCATACCTTACCTGGAAAGAGGCTTTATTGAACATAGCTGTAAAATTATCTTTTAAGTTGAATTACTGAATTTGCACAAACATTTCTACAGAATTTTCTTTTAAAAAAACAAGCGTTGTCATTTTTCCACTACATTTTGTTGTGCTTTTTATATTAATATTTGCAAATGTTATAATTTAATACTTATATCCCAATTACTTGCATAATCAGTTTTTTAATCCTGGGGTGTTGAAAGAACATATAATAATAATAATAATAATAGTATTCTTCTTTAGACAAAGTCTTTTTAAATGAAGTTAAAAGCTGAGATAATTTAAGGAAAAAGATCTTCAAATTTTCATAACCAACAGGTTTAAGTGAAATTTACAATGCATTGGAAAACTGGCTGGTTAAAGGTATGATTTGTCCTCAGGTAGCTCAAAATCATTTTTACAGGTTTTTGTTTTTTTGTAAAAGTGTTTTTTAATCTTGGCAAAATAATAAAATAATATTTCACAATTTGCAGAGTCTGACTAAAGGGCAGAGGCATTTTACCCTCAGTGTTTAGAATAAAGCCAGATTTTTCAGGCCCAGTTCCACTGTAGAGTTTGTATGCACTGCAATCACAGACATTTTCTTGCTCCCTCTAAACCTAGGGCCAATTTCATTTCAAATGGAGGTTAGAGTAAAAAAATCACACTTGTGTTTTACCACCTTCTGCGCTAATTATTATCTTAACAACCTTTTGTTCTGGTTGACCCATTTAATAACCTGGAAGAAAAAAAGTGTTGCTCCCATGTCTGGTCTCAATGGAAGTTATTTTCTAATGGACAATAAGCCAAAAGGCCATGGCTGTCTAGGAGGTCAAACAACAAATATCTCGTCTGCATGGGCTTACGCAGCAGCTTCGGTCCTTTCTTCTTCAGAAGCGGCTTTGTTGTCTTGCCTGTAATTTGCACATTTAGGCTCTGTAGTTTGTTTATAAAATAGTTTTACACAAACCACTCTTAGCAGTGCAAGCTTCTGAGTTGAAAATTATTCAGGCTTGTCTCATTGAAGGCACTTGGTTTCCATGGCAATTTATAAAAGATGGTGGTTTGGTTTCTTCGTTGGAACAGATGACTTAGTTTGGGTGTTCAAGTGGCCGCAAGCAAACTCCGATAAGCCTGTGTAATGTGTAAGCCCAGGTTTACCATCCTGGATAGTAGTGCATGCAAAAAGAGACAGCATACAGTTATCTAGCTTAGCCATGGGAGGAAAACAAATAATAATAATAAAGGTGGGATAGGGGTAAGGTGGGGAGGAAGAAGAATGTTTTAAATAATTCTGAGTTCGGGTTATTGTCAAGGAAGGGTAACAACCAAAGGTAAAAGGGCCTACATTTATTTAATTCTCTATGCAAAACCTTCTCAAAAGGAAAATAAATGCCAGCTCTTCACGTACCCTGTTTACAGTGAGGTTTTCGTTGGCAGGCCATTAGGTTTCCATAGTAACAAGCAAACTATTCATTTGAAACAAAACCAGCCATGACTTTGTGCTTTGACAAGGATTTCTATAGCTCTTTTTTTTTTTTTTCCGAGTTCAACCAGATGACCAGATGATGCTGTATGTAATCTTTTTAGCCATAGAAGCACCTGAAGGTCTCTTCTCTACTCAGGTCAAGATTTTCTTTTATTTGTAGTGAGGAATAAGTTATATTTCCATGATGTCTTTTTATCCCCAGTGCTTAAAAAAATTTGTTCGTATTATTTTATTTTTGAGTCAGTAGTCAGTGGAGGAATCTTTGGTAGTTTGTTTTTTCAGTGTCCATTTACAAAGACTCTTTCTTCATGCTAGTGCCTGGTGAATCTTTTGTAGCCTCTGCCAGGGTAAGGTCACCTTCGAGGACTTAGGATAGAGATGAGGACGATAACCGGAAAAAGCCATATATGTACTAAAATTCCAACAGCACCATCAACGGAATCTAAAGACAAGGAAATAAATGCCAAGAAACAAATGAAAAAGGAGACTAAGTACCCCATGTAGCTACCAATAGAACTTTAGTGAACTAACAAAACAATTTTAGTACACAGAAGATATTTTTGGAAAACATTTGTTGTTTTGGTTTGGTTTGTTTTATTTATCAGATTCATTTCCAAGACAAGTGAAAAGGAAAATAACTTGAATATATGCCTAGAAATTTGATAAAATTAAACTATTTTCAGATTTTTGAATTGATATGATATACTACAAAACCCGTTCGGAAGATATTTATATGAATTTGTGGCTTAGCTCAATCTCAAGAATTTTGTTGGCCACATGAAGGCATTCACACAGAGAAAATTCTCAAAAATCTAAAAGGTCAGCTTTAAAAAAAATAAAAAGTTTTCAGAGATGTTTAAGCTTAAAGACCACTGAGAGAAAATTTACTCTATGAAAACTAGGTAGGGATTATTATGGGTAAAGGAATTAACTACTGCAAATAGTGGATTACATATATTTAGATCAGTCAATAATCTGTAAATTAGGTAAATAATATACTCAGTGTAATTTTTAAAGTGCTATGAAGTCTGTTCTAACTAAAAATTGTTTCACTGATCAGCCTTGAGATGCCTCCTGAAGCTGGTAATTTAAGTAAATTTCATATCCAGATGATACGCTTAGAATGTGTAGTTTACCTAGAAGGACTAACAAGGACAAACCCAATAATTCATTAACCTGTCTTAGGTTACAAAATGGGTCTCACCTAGGAGTGAGCTGGGGTTAGAAAGAGACACATAATCTCAGTTTTTGATAGCCTGGCCAGAGTGCTACATTTACTACTGGAGAGGGGTTGGAAGCCTGAGCAATTAGGAAGAGGCCTTTGGCCTCCAAGCTGGTTTGCACTTAAAAATTAACATAAATTTAATATTCATCCAACAGTTTTCATCAAAATGAACTTAAAAAGTGATAGTTAAACAAATGTAACAGAAAATTATCTCATAGCAAAGAAATTTTTTGCTTCAATTAGATTTATTTTCTCTGATTTACAGAGGCTAAAGATACCGCCAATAAATATAGATATCTTATTTAAAATAGTCACACATTTTTCTGGATTTAGTAGTTTAGGAGAAGAAAACTGATTATGAATCTATTCCATCATATAATAATAAAGTGCCTACGGGTTTTCATGGTCATTTCATTGTGGCTACATTTCTCCTTTCTCCTTTTGGGAGAGTGAATTATGTTCTCTTGCTTTCCTCATTTGGAAAGTATATTTGATTTATAATAATTTTCAGTGATTTAATTATCAAAATGTAAGATTTCTGTGTAAGATGGTAACTATCTTCAGTTAATATACTGTTACTATTGTGGATCCATGTTGTGAAATTCAAAAGAAATCTGTTTTCCCTCTGAGAAGAATGCTTGCTTTTCTGTGTATTTGATAAACCTACTTCATTTGGATTTAGCTACTGGTTTACTAAAGCAAAACTAGCCAGACACAGGGAGGAATTTTTACTAAAATTGTTACTTTAAATGTTAAGTATAATGACAAAAAAGTGAAAAAAATGAGAAAAATGGCTCATTGTTATACACAATTTAATTTTTGTCTCTTAACAATATTCAAAAATGGAGTCAATTCAGTTTTTATGTGCAATCAGTGGACAGTTGTATAAATTTGACTTTCAACATCCAGACTGATATAATTTCTCAACAAATATATTCAATTAACAAAGACTCTGATTTGCTCTAGACTTATACAAAGTAGATTTTCATGCTCTTTTTGTAAGTGTTAAATAATTGATGAGTTATTTGTATATATTTAGTTTGATTGATACCTCTTTAAATAACCACAAAATTAGAGATTCCAGATGGTTCTATGAAAATCCTTCAATTAGAGGAATTTTTCATTAATATTAATTTTAAATTTCTCATCTTCACATGAATAATATAATGAGGATTTTTTAAAAACAGCCCAATACATAACTCTGATACTTTTTGCATTATGTATATCTTTCTATATGAACCCCTTTTACTAAAAATGAATTTTTTGGTGAAAAAAATACAATTTGAAGATATCATTATATCATAATACTCATCAGAATAAATAGTGAAACTAAATTACCAAATAAGATTGTGATGCATGTAGGAGATTAATCATACCAGGAAAAATATCAGGCTACTCCATTACTTAATACATATATACTAAGACTCGTCACAAGACTAAATCTGTTAAAATGGTTGGCAAAAATTAGACCTAGAAAATACATTCATAAACTTGGGGGAATAAAAATAGCCATGGCTATATAAATGTAGGTTGATTATTTGGATTAGCCAGATATTTTAATAATAGCTTAAAAATCCTCTGAAATTAATAATATAAAAATATTTACAAACCTTAATTAAAAATCAAAATGTGCTTGCCTTATATGAATCAAAATCAAAATTACTTTAAGTCAGATAACTGAGGTCTCGTGTCTACCATTGGATTTAATAATCTGATTTTAAAATATGTCTGAAATTTTAGAGTTTCATGCATAGGACATTTTTGAATAAACAAACTAAAAATAAATTCATTTTAACGATTAGGCCATATTAACCTAATAGTCATTACTTTAACATCACACCAACAGATCCAAGAGGAGACACTTACTCTTAGTCGTTAGGTCTTGTTTTGCACATTCTCCTTCTGCAATTGATACATCATCAATGGCAATGTCACCTTCTATGCCAGGACCTCGAATACCTTCAAAAATGAGCTACAAATATGAATGAAACAAACCTAAATGTAGAACTTTGATTTGCAGATGAATTTTTACTGAGAAATAGAGGAGCCAAACCTAAAATTGACATTCCTGGTATTTATTATTGATAGTCTTCAGAATTCTTGCTTGCAAAAAAACTTTCTCAACAAAACCAATAATAGGATCTTCCTTGTACAGCAGTTTTCCATTTTATAAGCTCTGTGTCAATTTTAAAATAAAACTAAACCTAATTGAATAATAGAATAAAAACAGCTACAATAAAACAAATCATATCACTTTTTGGTTTCAAAGGTAAGGACGTTTTTTTCCTCTGAAATAGATTCCCTCCAATGTTCTCTAAACATATCTCATAACACTGGCTTTTTATTAAAGATACATTTTATGGATGAATTAGTTCCAGGTTCACTGTGACAGTGCTATGTTTACAGAAGCCCAGAACAAGTGTTTACACAGTGAATAAGTTAATCATATTCCCCATATGCTCTGTTTTTAAATACTTGGAGATATTCATGTGTTTAGTGGCAGATCTTCAAACTTCCAGCATCTAGAACATTGGTTGGCACTAAGTCTTAAGACATTAGTGTTGAAAGAATAGATGAACGAAATCAATCTACATTTATTACTAAATTCTGGATACAAAGTCAATATAAGGACAAATAATCATTTATTTCATTTTTATAGACATAAGACTCTTCATAAATTTTCTGTCTTGTCTCACAAATTCTCCTTGCTTCCAGTATCCTTTTGGTAGAAAAAGTAACCTATGCACTTAGTGACTATATTCCCAGAAAAATTTCTGTGTACCAAAATGAAATCCCTAGTTTGTTCTTTCTGAAGAAAAATTAGCTTAATCAAGAGCTATGTTCAACATCAAACTAATGTGTATAATTTAATACGATCTCTAATCTTATTTCATTGCAACAAATTAGAGCAAAAGACTATTTTTATGAATACAAAAATTTTTGTTTCTGTCTTATCTTAGAGTGTTTAATATGACTACTTAAAGGTAAATTTGTGGTGATTTTTCTGAGGACTTTCCTTTCCCTACTTAAATATGGTCCGTAAGAATGAGGATAAGTTTCATTTTATAGGATAAAAAGATTTGAGAAGTTTTTTTTTTATTATACTATTATTATATTTAATTTAGAATTAAATTAGATATGAGAGGATTTCTTGCTTACCTATTTTGAGACAAGTATTATACGTTAATAGTGTCCAAAGCCATTTCTTTGAGAAGCATCCAATTTGTCTTATATCACTGAAGCCAAAATAAAATGGCAGACCAGAGTTAAAATATTTAGAACCAAGTTGGGAATGTATAAATGCTCCATCCTTAGACAGAATCAGGACTGAAACCTTAGTTTGGCTGCCTGGGAATGATAATTTGCATTTGACTTAGGGTAGTGTTTTGGAAGATATGTGGGTAGTGGCTAAAAAACCCTCAGAGGACTATTTAAATTACAAGAGAGAACATTTAAATAAAAAATCAATGGTATAAAAATTCAAAAGCACTGAATATGGAAAAGGAGAAGTCATTTTAATGGCAGCAGAATAGTCCATGTTATTGATAGAACAAAATTTATTTAATCAGTATGTATTGTTATTGTTAGACAATAAAATTATTTTCAGTTATTCTGAACAAGGCTGAAATGAATATATTTCACATAATTATTATATACAATTATTTGGAAAACATGGTTCTTCAGGATCATTTTAAATTGCCCTTATCAGTCTATCTGTGAGAAAGTACTGCCTTTTTCCTAACAATGGGTTTTGAAGTAATGGGGCTTTTTTCCTTTTTTTTTTTTTTTTAATACGTGCTGCTTACCTGGTAAAGAATCAATGTTAAGAGTAAATCAATGGTTATTCCCACCCCCTTCTTAGTTTCAGTCATGTGATGCTGAGTCTTCTCTCCTGAAGATAACAACATGAATGGAATGTTATCTTGGAGAAAGTCAGAACTCAAAATTCATGCTATTATGAGTCTGATTTGACAATATCAAATATTTTCCACTTTGCCCCCAAGACAAATGTTTTACTGAATAGAAGTAGGATGTTATCATCACAATTCTTTTCTTTTATGCATATATTTTAAAGATTGAATGGAAGAAAGTGCAGATTTCTGCCTCCCAGTCAAATTTTAATCCTGGAAGGAAGTATGAACAAGGATGTATTATGCAAACTTTCCTTCCCACCAACCTGGCCTTATATTGACTTTTAAGCAGTGAGCAGCCATACCTTTCCGTAAAAGAATGATCCTGCCATTGCTCAAAGCATTTCATAACTTCTGTTACTGAGTTTAAAGCATTAAACATTTCTATTTTTCCTATTAATTCTCTTTTTCTTCCCCTCTTTCTGCCTCCCTGTGCAGCCTGATCAAAAACACAAGACTGAACCTAGGCTTGTGCTAAAAACAAAGCTCTCCAAGCAGCAAGGCTGTGAAGGACACTGCCACCCTTCTTTTATGGTTAGATTGAGAGGGAGTATTGGGGAGCCTTTTATGGTAAACATCAGGGAGTAGATTGACTGATGTATTTTAATATGTACGCTGCGTGCCTACTGGCAATGTTGACCACAAGTGGGTATTTGGATGAACAGCAGAAATCCAAATCAGTAAAAGTTGAATTGTCAGATGCCCAGAGGATTGCCTCTATCTAGAACATTCTTTTTAGGAATACTTCATGGTGATCCTAAATGAAGTAGTAAAAACTGATTTGTAAACTTATTGTTTACATTTATCTGTACAACTATAGATAATACAGTTTGTCTCTGAATAAAGTTGATTACTTTCCATATAAGTGTAGTAGCATTTTAGTTATTGTGTGGGAAAAAAATCAGAGAATTAGTAGCAGTTATTACTGGGATGATAAAAATAACTTTTGACTATCAAACTCTTGGCACAGTTATAACTGATATTTTTAAATTTATTTGAAATCTTGTGATGATAGGGAGATCCAATCCAACAGGCTAGAGAAACCCTGTAGCCTTCCTGATGGTCCTGTTTGGACAAGAAGAAAGAAAAATATACTGTGCAGTGCATTCATTTGTTTCCTTTAATTTCCATAGTAGTTTTGTTATTGGGAAGATATAGATTGTCTTTTTAATTCACTGGACTCTCACAAAGAAATATTTATTACATTATTCTCTTTATGCTCTGAACACCAACTACAATGCTCTCTGAATTATTATGACACTTAGATTCTAATAGACTTATAAATGGCTTTGAGATGAAGACCTAGAGGGATACTTTCTCCTTTATATTGTTTTTGACTATGAGATAGATAACAGAAATAAGATGTATATGTATTAAATTTAAATAATGTATCTTGGCCAAACTTTCAAGTGCTTTTAAAAATAAATCCTTGGTGACAAACATCTTTTTTCCTCAAATACAAAGATGAGAAACTATAACAGTCCATTATAATATGATGTATCTCAACTTGGAAGATATGATCTGTATGCAATGAAAAAAATCTGAATTCACTCAGAGAAGAAATGCTCTCCAATCGGTTAAATTCTGTCATATTTTAATTAAGGAAATCATGATTCTAACTACTATTACATTACAAGGATAAGACTATGTTCCTTTCCTCTTCAATACTTCTGACACTTTTGGCTTAACTGCCTTCAAGAAGGAATCAATGGCATCTAGATTCTCAGGAAGAGAATATTGACGTTCAGGTCTTCTGAAAAAGGGTTCAAATTACACAGAGCCTGTTCTTCACACAATCACACTGATCTTATTTAAAATGGTTTCCCTTAACCGAAGTGACAAATTTAAAATGGTAATATTTTCACAGTGTGTGCATGCAGTTCAGCAAACTTAGTATGCGAGAAATACTGCATGATCAGAAAATTAATTCCTAGTGAGCAAATGCTAGTGGGAGTTTAAAATAAATATATGTGAATTTCTGTTATTAGAATTACACTACATAAAATTAATTCATCTATTCATAGTTTCTTACATTTATTTATAATGCTTTAAAGCATAAAGATAAAGATATCAATATGTAGGAAAATACAGATGATGCTATTAGAGCTGATGTTCAAAAATAATATCTCAGAAAAGCATGTAGCATTAAAGAGTAAAAGCAGATGGGGAGACAAAGATTATAACACAATTCTGATGATCTGACTTCAACATTAATGGTGCCTTCTGCAAATGTTTTCTATTTGATGAGATATATTGGTTCTCATCATTACTGCTAAGGCAAAGTCAAAGACTTGGAATGCAGTTTGAAAACTGACAGTGTACATCACTTGGAAAAACTTCAGGATGTGAATAAATTTGAAAAGAGCTATTAACATTAATAATTTTACCTTCATTTTATTACTGGTTCAGCAAATCATTACACTATCCTTCCCCCACCCCCACCCGTTTTTTTGATAGATAACATGTGGATTTATTCAGATGGAAACAGAAGCACACTCCACAGAGTGTGGGCCATCGCAGAAGGGGAGTATGGCCTTTTCCCCACTTCTTATGTGCAAAGAGCAGGAGAGCCATCCATAACTAATACAGAAGAGAGACTCGATGGGCGTGAGTCTGAGCGAACTCTGGGAGTTGGTGATGGACAGGGAGGCCTGGCGTGCTGCGATTCATGGGGTCGCAAAGAGTCGGACACGACTGAGCGACTGAACTGACATGAACTGAACTGAACTGAACATGATAAACAGTACAGGACAGGGAGATCTATCATGCTACAGCCCATGGGGTTGCAAAGGGTCTGACATGCCTGGGCAACTGAACAATAACAGCAACAACATAATAAACAAGAGGATAGCCTAAATTTTGATTTTTTATTTTTAGATTTTTTTTTTTTTTGGAGAAACTACATAAATATTAACACTGAGTGTAACTTCTCAAGACTCTGCCAGTCCAATTTGCTGGATAAATGTCAGTTGGTTGTCAAAGCTTCTGATCTCAAATAATAACATGAGATTTTGACTGCTGGCAAAAACAGAAAGAACTAGATGGCAATATCAACTGCAATTAGAAAATGTTTTCAATTGTCAGTTACTTCAGGAGCCATCATCAAGTCTATAACTGCCCTGGAATTTGGCTTAAAATGTCAGATATATATCTACACAAGCATACAGTGTCTACCAAGGACAACATTTTCTGGATTGTTATTAATCTTAGATAAATATAAAAGCAGAATGATGTGATGAGAGCATTATAATCTCTTTTCTAATCCCTATTTAACATTAAGGATTTGTATGATTTAAGATAAATTGTCTCAAAGCCTACTTCCAAATCTTTAAATGAGAGTATAAGAATAGAACATCTCCAGAAATTTTTTTGCCTGTGACAAAGAAAATGTAAAGTCAGTCTCATAATGTCTCTATATTTTCCCTCAGAAAATGTTTGAAATGTACTGTGAACGAAGTAAAGGATTAAAAAGGGCAGTTAAATATTTTCCTAGGTGTAGGATATAAAACAAAAGGGACACTGTAAGACTGCTGCTGCTGCTAAGTCACTTCAGTCGTGTCCGACTCTGTGCGACCCCATAGACGGCAACCCACCAGGCTCCCCCCGTCCCTAGGATTCTCTAGGCAAGAACACTGGAGTGGGTTGCCATTTCCTTCTCCAATGCAGGAAAGTGAAAAGTCAAAGTGAAGTCTCTCAGTCGTGTCCGACTCTTAGCGACCCCATGGACTGCAGCCTACCAGGCTCCTCCATCCATGGGATTCTCCAGGCAAGAGGACTGGAGTGGGGTGCCACTGCCTTCTCCAACTGTTAAGACTAACACTGCATTAATTTTACTTTTTAGAAACATTTACCCCTAATCCTTCTGAATATAGCTAAATATATTTTCATTACAAGCACTGATCATGCTAAAGTAATTCTAGAAAAAGAATTTTCCATAGGAGAAAATTTCTATTTGCCTGGAAAAGTACTACACAATAATGTTATTGTCAGCTAAGCAAATATATTGGACAGACTTAGACAAAGAACTTTGCAGGTGGTGGCGTTTTTGTGATTTTTTTTTTTAGAGTTTAAGATCAGACTAATTTGAATGCATACAAACTCCTAAAAAATAAAACATAAAATGTGTCAATGTTAACAGAGGCTCAGAATCACTTATTTTTCATTTAAAATTCCAAAAGGTAAGAGAAACCCTATCCACTTGAATTAAAGACATCCTTGGATGCCACAAACCTACATTTGAATAATATTAAAACTTCTCACAACTTAATTTATATGGCAATATATTTCATACTTTTTTTATCATGTTTTTCTGCTAGGCATCACACATCAAAAAAAGATTTTTGAGAAGCTTGATAGTTTATAAATGACTTTTGAGGGGAAAGAAACAGTTGGAAAAAAAGTTAACGGCAATGAGAAACTTGAAAACAAATTTAAATTAAAAAAAATAGGGTAGGATGCCGCAGTTGTGTTTCCTTGAACAATCAAAATTTATGAAGCAAAGTAATCCTTAGCCAATAGACCTTGAAATGTCTTGGAGATAGAAGAATCTAGAGATCCAACATAAAAAATATTTTATCTTCATTTCTCATTAGTAATTTAAATAGCTTAGAAGTTCATTGATTCAAAATCTTCATTTTCTGATTGGTTTCCCTCCAGAATAGAGTAACAGAAACCAGATTTATCCGCCCCACTGAAACAGCCAAAGAACTTGACAAAAATATTGAAACAATGGTATTGAGAACACTAGACGACATCAGGTAACGAACAACAGTGAACCCTGAGTGACAGAAGTCAAACAAGGTTTGCTCTGTAATGCCCTATACAGAATTTATAGATTATGAAGAAAGCAGAAGAAAGGTAGAGCCTACTAGAAAATCTGTGTTGAAGAGAGAGACCTGAGAGTCCAAGGCAGCTAGAGTATGTAGGGTAGAAAACCAGCAAAGAAAGAAGTGGAGAGAAAGAGACATCTGCAGAGGAACCCCCTGAAGTTCTCAGCAAAGTTCTGATTGGGACTCGAATGAAAGAAAACTACCTAAGGCTGGGAAAGGCCCAGAGGAATGCAATTAAGGGAACAGTGTCCAGCTAACACAGGACTTGGAAAAATCTCATCATTCATGGGGCACTGGATAGAGTACTCAGAAGACTTTTGCCTCAGTACTGAGAAACAATCAACCTGCTAGCAAAGACTATTCTAATCTTACCTAAGAAATCTTTACAGCAAGAACAAAAATTTTCTGAGCATTAATAACTAAACTACATCCACAGGGCTTTCCCTGGTGGCTCAGTGTTTAAGAATCCGCCTGCCAATGCAGGGGACACCGGTTTGATCCCTGATCCAGGAAGATCCCACATGCTGCGGAGCCACTAAGCTCCTGGGTCACAACTACTACTGAGTCTGTTTGCCTGAAGCCTGTGCTCTGCAACAAGAGAAGCCACAATGAGAGGCCTGCACACTGCTTACTGCTAAAGAGTAGCCCCTGCTCTCTGCAATTTAGGGAAAGCCCACATACAGCAAAAAAGACCCAGCAGAGCCAAAAATAAAGTAAATCTTGGGGGAAGAAAAAAAGCTACATCCACAAATAAGCTCCAAAAAAAAAAAAAAACCCATCACCTATCAAGGTAAAATTATTTACAATGTCTGACACCCATTCAGACTACCAGACATGTAAGAAAGCAAGAAAATAATGACTTGTAAAGATGAGAAAACATCAATCAATCAAAACTAACCAAAAACTGGCACAGATGGTATCATTAGCAGATATTAGTTAGTATAACTGGATTTAATATGCTCAAAACATTAACTTAAGATATGAAAAGTATCTTGTAAAAAGACTCAAACTGAACTTAAAGAGATGGAAAGTGTAATAGCTAAGATGAAAAATACTCTGAGTAGAGTTACAAGTAGATTGAGTGCGTGCTAAGTCGCAGTCCTGTGAATGGACTGGAGCTCCAGGCTGCTCTGTTCATGGGATTCTCTAGGCAAGAATACTGGAATGGGTCTCCGTTTCCTTCTCTAGGGGATCTTCCCAACCCAGGGACCGAACCTAGGTCTCTTATATCTCCTGCATTGGCAGGTGGGTTCTTTTACCACTAGCACTGCTTGGGAAGCACCCTGAAAATAGATTAGATATAGCAAAAGAAATGATTAGTGACTGTGAAGACAATTAATTATGAACAGTGAAATAATTTTAAATAAGATGGTGGTTTCCTAATTTCCTTACCACCTTATGCATTTCTTAAGTGGGAACTCTCTGTAAGGACCAGTCATCTGGGCTTGACCTGCTTTCCAGTTTGAGAATCACAGTCTTCAAATTCTGTGGTCACCAAACTTTCCTAGATATTCTTCCTTGTAACTCTAAAAAATACTACTTAGGATCAAGCTGTTCTTCCACAGTTTATTGTTAATGATTGGTTTGTGTTCTTTGTGGTTCCACTGACTTTAATAACTGTTCATATATGTACACTTTTCCTTGGAAATATCAATCATTCCCATAATTTTAGGCAACACATAAAGCCTAATGATGTACACACATGCTCGTCCTCAAAGTTTCCGAAAAATATATACAATAGCCCTCTGCACATCGTTAAGAGGACATTCCACAGGCATGTTATATTAACATGTCCAGAATAGAAATAACCCTAATCATCTCGGAATTTTTTTTTTCTCTTTTCCTCTCTTTGTTATTTAAGGTAATGGGTAAAATAACAGGCATTACTCAAGATTCTCTAGTTAGAAACTTCTTGGTCATTCATGGCTACTTCCCAAATTCCCAACATAAAAATGTTCTGCTCGTTTTTATACCCAAATATATCTTGAAATTATCCTCTTTTCTTTGTACCATTTCCCTAGTTTGTCCCTTCAATATTCCTTATGTGAATTTTACAAGTGTCCTAACTGGTTTGCTGGCCCGATTTTACCTCCTTGAATCACCTTCCATACAGCCACCTAAGTGACGCACCATCCCATCCCCTGAGTAAAATCTTCCATGACCCCCAGTGCCTATGCTCTTGAGGTTCCTTAATGTCATCTCACATCAGTCTTTATTTTTGTATTCCAAATTCCAGATAAACATCTCCATGTTTCTCTGACAAATCCTGTGATATATGACCTGCATGTTTCAACTCTGCATCAATATTGATATTAGCCCCTTTTTCTGAGCTGCAATCCCTCTTCAGTTCAGCTTTCACCCCATGCTACAGGCTCCCCTTGCTTCTCCTCCATACTCTTCTTGTTCATTATGTGTGCCCATAGAAACTTCTGCATATTTTACTACTGACATTATTACATTATATAATGCATGTGTTTAGATATGTATTCCCACCAATCTGAAGTAAACAATCATGATTAAATCTTTATGCCTGGCAGTGTGCCTGACATACAGTACTAGCTCAATAAGTATTGAGTTGTTGTCTGTGAATGACTGTCCTGAAGGTGTGGTGGTGGTGGTTTAGTTGCTTAGTCATCTCCGACCTTGGAACCCCATGGACTGTAGCCTGCCAGGTTCTTCTGTCCCTGGGATTTCCTAGGCAAGGATATTGGAGTGGTTTGCCATTTCTTTCTTCATGGGATCTTCCCAACCCAGGGGTCGAACCCAAGTCTCCTGCATTGTTGGCAGATTTTTTACTGCTGAGCCACCAGGGAAACCCATCTTGGAGGCACTCAGTAAGTACTGACTAAATCGATGTCTATAGCAACAAGGAATTACTCTGAAGGAAACATTAATATAATTATTCCCTTAAATGCTTAAAGTATATATATTTGATTTAATAATTTTGTGTTAGTTAAAGCAGTGATACAGAAGCAAAAATATGTCTTTTTAGAAAGATTTTTTTTTGATGCCTATAGAGGTATGCACATTTTAATGTTAAGGTTACTTCTATCAATAATGCTTTGAAGTTCCATCTTCCCAAGTTTAATTTGGTTTAATAATATGCTGCCATATATTCCATTTTTACTATTTTATTCTTTTTCATAGAAAAAATTATCAGGATCTCTGATTTGAGTTGCTTTTATGTGTTTTTAGATAATCAACTGGATTTACTCCATTATTCTTTACCAGAGTGAACAACTGAATGCATTTTTATCATCTTGGTAAGTTTTAGTAATCCAGTTTCTAAATCAAAATCATTATAACTTTATAGATTAGGTTACCAAAAAAGAGTATTCCACCAATTAAAAATTAGCATAATTGACGCTGTCTGAATTTCCATACCCTTACTAAATGCCATAAAATGCAATTAAGAACTCCCCAGTATGAAAAAAAAAATCTCATCCTGAGTATATAAAACACATATATTATATAAAGTTATTAAAATCAGTAAACTACATTATTTTCTTCATTAAAACAGTTTCATGATAAATTGTTTCTAGCCATGATGACCACTAAATGCTAAAATATTCATTATATATTTGCAACTAGTTCTTTCTCTTAATCCTATCTGAGCCTTTCTTTTCTAAATAAAAGCAAATAAAAGCAATTTGTTTAAAGTTCTCTGACATTGAAAATCAAGTAATAAATTACTAAAATGACAAAGGGACACATTTTGTTAAAGCATACAAAATTCCATCAAGTAAAATTCAGATTGAGAATTGATTATCCAGCTTCTGTTATATAAGAATCTATGTTGTTTGTCTTCAAGGAACAAAATATACACATATGATTTTATAGAAATGGATAACACTGTCTCCAGGCAAATCATTTGAATTCAGATAGACCATTATTCAAACATATTACTTGAGAGATGTTACTTAATAAAAGAAGAGGGCATTTTCTCTTTATAACACTGCTTTTAGAACTAAAGGGAAACAATCATGTAATTTTTACATTCTGTTTTTCTAATTTTGCTCAAGTTCTGCCTTTAACATTATGCTCAGGTGCAACAATCTATCCACAGACATGACTGTTCTTTTCTTACCTGAAATGAAGTAATTGGATATATATTAACATGGGCCTCATTCCATCGCTGTCCTTTGTTCCCACTTGAAGACCACAGTGGATTCTCTATGGTTGTCTGTCCTTTCAAACGTAGATAGACATTTAAAACACCTAAAAATAACAATACAATTTCATTCTGTGTATTTATTTTGGCTTCATACTCGTTTCTCCTTAACTGAGCACTTGTAAACTTAAAAAAATGAAATTTCATGGAATACTCCAGTGTCTCCTCTTCTCTTCCTCTTTCATTTCCAATCTTGCTCTCAGGACACTTGGCATACATGGCGGGTCTCCAGAAGTGACCACATGCTAATCTATAGAACCTCTGAATGTTATCTTATATGGCAAAGAGACTTTGCAGATATGATTAAATTAAGAATTTTGAGATGGGAAGATTATTTCAAATAATCTCAGTGGGCCCTATGTTTAATCATATATATCTTTTTTCCTAAGATGGAGACTTGATACAGGAGAGAAGGTCATGTGAAAGAGAAGAAGCAACGCTGCTGGTTTTAACAATGAATGAAGGAGCCACAAGCTAAATGCAAGCAGCCTTTGGAAGCTAGAGAGGACAAAGACAGATTCTCCTAGAGCCTTCAGAAGACGGCAACCCTGCCGACATCTCGATTTTAGCTCCCTTGTACTCATTTAAAATTTCTGTTCTCTAGAATTTTAAGATAACACGTGTGGTGGTTTTAAGTCATGAAGTGTGTGGTAATTTCTATACAGTGGCAACAGAAAACTAATATAGCATGTAACCATGTACTGTCTATAATGGTCAAAGTTTATTGAATTTTTTATCATCAGTTAACATCAGTCTTAGTTCATGTTCAGTTAACTTTTTCCCTAAAGGAAGTGTCTCAAGAGAAAATGAAAACAGGTTTTGTCTCATGATTTGATGTATCTCAACAGTCTCATGTCCTGCACACAGTACTAACAGTAACGATGATAATAATAATATGACATATTGAACACTTCAGGTAAGAAATGAATCCTCTCAGTAATTCTGTGAAGTACTTAATACTGTTATCCTCATGTTATAGATAAGAAAACTTAGAGTGATTCAGGAATTTGCCTTATATCATACAGTAAGAAAATAGCAGAGGCAGAATTTGAGCCCATTGAGCTTTAAAATCTGGTATCTTAATGCTAGGCAATCAGTATTTTAATAGATGCAATTTAAAAAGTCAGCTTTATTGAGGTATAATTTACATGCAATAAAATTCATTTTAAATGCACAAGTCAATAATATTTGATTAATATATATTATAGTGTAAGCATCAATTCAGCCAAGATACAGAACATGGCAGGCCTCAGCATCCCTCACTATCTCCTGGAGATTTCCCAAGTTCATTTCTGTTGAGTCAGTGGTGCTATCCAGACATCTTATTCTCTATCATCCCCTTCTTCTCCTGCCTTCAATCTTTCCCAGCATCAGGGCCTTTTCGAATGAGTTGGCTCTTCACATCAGATGCCCAAAGTATTAGAGCTTAAGCTTTAGCATCAGTCCTTCTAATGAATATTCAGAGCTGATTTCCTTTAGGATTGACTGGTTTGATCTCTTGCAGTCCAAGGGAATCTCAGGAGTCTTCTCATTGAAAGAATTGAAAGCATCAATTCTTCGTTGCTCAGCCTTCTCTTTATGGTTCAATTACTACATCCATACATGACTACTGGAAAAACCATGGCTTTGACTATACGGACCATTGCTGGCAAAGTGATGGTCCTACTTTTTAATACACTGTCTAAGTTTGTCATAGCTTTTCTTCCAAGAAAGTGTCTTTAACTTTCATGGCTGCAGTCACCATCTGTAGTGATTCTGGAGCCTAAGAAAATAGAGTCTGTCACTGTTTCCATTTTCCTCCCATCTAATTTACCATGAAGTGATGGAACCCAATGCCATGATCTTGGATTTTTGGATGTTGAGTTTTAAGTCAGCTTTTCACTCTCTTCTTTTACCTTCATCAAGAGGCTCTTTAGTTCCTCTTCACTTTCTGCCATTAGGGTGATGTCATCTGCATATCGGAGGTGACTGATATTTCTCTTGGCAATCTTGATTCCAAGTTGCACTTCAAATCAGCCTGGCTTTCTTCATGATATCCTCTGCATAGAAGTTAAATAAGCAGGGTGACATTTACAGTATTGAAGTACTCTTTTTCCAATTTGGAATCAGTCTGTTGTTCTGTGTCCAGTTCTAACAGTTGCTTCTTGGCCTGCATACAGGTTTCTGAGGAGGCAGGTCAGGTAGTCTGGTATTGCCATCTCTAAGAATTTTCCAGTTTTTTGTGATCCACACAGTCAAAGGCTTTAACATAGTCAATGAAGCAGAAGTAGATGTTTTTCTAGAATTCCCTTGCTTTTTCAGTGATCCAGTGGATGTTGGCAATTAGATCTCTGGTTCCTCTGCCTTTTCTAAATCTAGCTTGTATATCTGGAAGTTCTCAGTTCACATACTGTTGAAGGCTACCTTGAAGGATTTCGAGCACCATCTTGCTAGTGTGTGAGATGAACACAACTTATGTACAATTATATGTTATAAAGTAATTTATCCTTCAGATTTTTAGAGCAATTTTGCCTAATTATTTATTCATAAGACCACCTGTATTCATATGATACACAAATGAATAAATACAAACACCTAATTTTTAAACAGTAAAAAACCGCAGTCTTTACATCATAACTTTCATTTTCTAATTGGATGAGCTTGACGTGGTCTCTTAATCTCTCTGCCTTAATTTCCTCATCTGATAAGTGATGATGATGATAGCGTAACTAGCATAAGTTCTTTGTGGAAACTGAAATTAGTCATAGTATATAAACCATAAATTGTCTCAAACATTATCTTCAGTATTTTTTATCTATCGAGATATCAAATACTACATCTCTATTTCTTTCTTAATGCAATAGATTACATCAGTATACATTTCTTAATGTTGAACTATGAGTATACTACAGGAATAACTTTGTAATAGACTACTGTTTTCTTATTAGGTTTGATTTGATTTGCTAGTATTGTCTTTAGAAGTAATGCATCTATATTTATATATAATATTATCCACTTTTCTTTCTTGTTTTATCTTTCCATGTTGCATGTTCACTTTTTGCTTCAGAATCTATCATCGTCTATCTTTTTCCATCAGTGTAAGAAATAGTCTCAGGCTTGTCCTTCATTGTACAGTACTGATTCATTTTCCACAATTTGGATTCTATCCTTCTGTTCCTAATATCATCTTGATACAGCTGTATTATTTCTGATGTTACATTCTTTTCTGGTCTTATCAAATTCCCCTTTATTTTGGTCCTTTATCTAATTCTGTCTTTTCTTGTTCCACTGTTGTATCATTCTTATCTTTGTTTTTTCATAGTTTATTTTACACTTTCTTGAAAATATAAATTGTCATTAATTATTCTTTGACACTATGTGCTTGTTTTACTGTGGACATGTTAGCTTCTTTTTATACTGTGGGATCAAGCCTGATTTTCTCTCTCTTTCTCTCTTTTTTATCTTCTTCCTCTTTATTCTTCTTACATAGTTCTAAGTAATCCTGTGGCATTTTCCCTAAAACCACTAGTGGGGCTTCTTTTATATACACAGCATGGATGTGGATTATTAACTCCTCCTCTAAAATTTAAAGCTATAGGCCAGGTGCATGTGAGGTTTCACTACTATATAATGATTCAACAATCGAGAATAAATGGAAAAGCATTTGTACCTTTAAGCCTCTTAAGAGTTGAACTTTCTGGGGTTTTCCCCCTATACTCAGTGAGCTATTGTAACAGGGAGTAGCTTTCTCAATTCATCCTTGGTAGACACTCAGTGAGGCTCAGTTTTTCTTGCTGGCTGGTGGTGGTCCCTTGTGCATCAGATATGCAATCTTATACCAAAAGGAAAAGTCACCACAGCACATATTTCTGTGTGATGTAATTGCATTCTGTTTTTAAACATGAATCCACAATGGGGAGCGCTCCCAAGGAAATCATGCCCAGATTAAAAATAAACTGTTAAACATTAAAGTGATAATAATTTTTGGAACCTGTTGTCATTGGATGAACAAAGTGTTATGTAACAAATACCTTTTGAAAATTATGTAGTGAAATAGTCTGTGTGGGGATTAAATAGGAAAGGACTGCTTGTCAATTCCATGGCCTGCCTCTAGCCATAACAATGATAACTGTGCTGAACTAAGATCATTTCTACTGATTTCTACTTAAACTGCATTGCTTTTCCAGAAAGGAAAGTATCAGTTATCTTACGTTAAATTTTTTTTTTATTTCTTAAATGTATCACTTTAGGTTTTTTACCCAGTAGAGGTCTTTCAATAGCTTGCATGTAAAAAAATGAAAGATGCTCCCTCTAAGCTACCAATTCAGTTCAAGTTGTTCTATACATTAAAAAATTACCACTGGATACTTTAGTAAATGAAGTATTAATGTAAATAGATGGCAGTGAGTGAAATAACATTTTATACAAAGTCTTATTTCTCTTGGTAGCTTGGCCTGCTATTTTGATTGCAATGAGAGGAATCCTGTTACCAAATCAATACCCAGAAATATCTCTTAAAAGTTAATAAAATGATGATATCCTTTTTAGATCTATTCATTTTAATTACGCTAACCAAACATGGTTTACTCTATGTCTTTTATAATTTACTTACATAAATACATACTTTTAAAATANAGAAATATCTCTTAAAAGTTAATAAAATGATGATATCCTTTTTAGATCTATTCATTTTAATTACGCTAACCAAACATGGTTTACTCTATGTCTTTTATAATTTACTTACATAAATACATACTTTTGAAATAATATACATATTAATAGATATGACTTACCACTACTATATCAATAATAATAATTATTATATCAATATTGAATGTATTTTATCTCAGAGTACATGCTTTGCCTGTGATCATGTTTACTATTTTATAAACAGTTTATTTTTACCTATGTAATATAAACTCAAACTTGGATTATTTCTATTTGTATTTATTAAATATGTACTATGTGAAAAGACTTTTCTTAGGTCTAAAGAGGCCAGGTCTGAATTATTCCAGATTTTGAATTAATTTTTGAATAATTTTATGGCTAGATTTTATTTAAAAGCAAGTATTACTTTTGTTGTAACAAAAAGGCACTAGAAATATAACTGATTTAAATAAGTTCTTACAAATATAATGTAAATGTCTATTCCATTATCCAAATCAATAAAGACAAATTATTGATTCACTAGTCTATTTTAGAGCTGATGACAAAAATACTATTAATAGACAAATGATAAATGGGAAATCAGTACCGAGAAGTTACTTAAATTTATGTACAGATCATCTTGGTCAACAAAGTGAGAACTTGAGAAAAAAAATAAAGCTATTCAAGAGAAATTTGATTCAGCAAAGCTGATTCAGCCCATTATTATAGTATTATAGTAAGAAAATTCCGAAGTGAATATAATGGATTGTGTTAATACCCTTTAAAAGTAACTTGAAATCCTCAGAAGCAGTGTGTTTATGCTTTAGTAAGCACCAGATACCAATAAGTGAGAATTTAATCATCCCCAAGGATTTTCATACGTTATGTAATGCATGAAACAAGTCTGAAGTTTGAAGTTAGTAAGCAAAACTGACTGTGGCTCAGATCATGAACTCCTTATTGCCAAATTCAGACTTAAATTGAAGAAAGTAGGGANCCTCATGTGAAGAGTTGACTCATTGGAAAAGACTCTGATGCTGAGAGGGACTGGGGGCAGAAAGAGAAGGAGACAACAGAGGATGAGATGGCTGGATGGCATCACTGACTTGATGGACGTGAGTCTGAGTGAACTCCGGGAGTTGGTAATGGACAGGGAGGCCTGGTGTTCTGCGATTCATGGGGTCGCAAAGAGTCGGACACAACTGAGTGACTGAACTGAACTGAACTGAAGCAAAACTTAACTATATTTTTCTTCTGGGTTTCCTATTTCTTATGTTTTGGTCACCATTCTTTAAGAGTTAGAGGCCAGAGTTAGGACACATTTCTTTATCTCATGCTTAGGGATTACAGTCAGAAAGAGTAAGTGACCTAAATGCTATAATACCTCATGAGCTTTGACCTGAGTTTTGGAGTTCTTCCTGGTGCTATTCAATAACGCAATTCTTATTTTAGTACTATTTCATATAAATTGCAGTATAAAATATAATTTGCTTAAATATTATTTATAATTACTATTAACAAGTTCTCTTCCTTCATTAAATCCTAAACATAACTTGCTTCTAATTTTTTTACTATAAATATTTTTTGTATATTTTAGATAAGTAATTTAAATATATATCCTATAATGAGCATACTCTTTTAAAATAGATATTTGAATTTACCAAATTCATATAAATTAATCTCTAGCTTGCTTTACTCTAAAGCCTAGGGAATCACTTGCACATAAATTATGTTTTCATTCTAATCAGTAATACAGACTCATTAATTTGAGCTTCAAGATGTGCCAAAATCATCTAGCTCCAGGCAAGAGCTATGTCTATTGATAGGTAATTGGTAACATCATTTGTATTATACACACAGACAAAATGGGAAATTATAAAATCATTATTTTCTGCCTGAATAGAAACAGCTGCATGCATTCATTATTTTTTTTAAATATACAATTGAAATGATATCTTAAATTTTAAAAGTCAGTTTACTTTTGCCAGTCATTACCATGCCTTCTTGTATCCAGTTGAACCTCTAAATCAGTATCCAAAATTTTACTAAAACATAGCTTTCATAAGACTTTCTATTTCTCCAATATATGTCAGATACCATTATAGATTTTGTCACTATTTGCTTCTAAAACAGAGCAGGACGCTATGGGGCCCTACCAGGTACAAATCCTTTTCAAGTCCGCCATTTTTTATTTATAGGAACAAGGCTTCAGTGTCCTAGACCTTCTGGGTCTACCAAAGGGCAGATTCAAATAGTTGCTAATCAGAAAAGTGAAGAAAGGCAGAAGCAAAGAAGGAACAGTCGAGGAACAGTCGAGGAACAGTCAAGAAACAGTAGTGCAATGATGGGGCAGGGTCCTGGGTCCTCCTGAAGAAATATACATAACAATATCTTTGTATTCTTCTGCAGGAACAAAGGCCATCACCCAAGCGGAGAATGGTAACACCAGGCTGAGTACAAGATTCCTGGAGCACCGCCTCATTACCTCACCACCAACCAATCAAAAGAAAGTCTCACACCCTTCAGTCCTCACCCCAAATTTTGCCTATAAAACACTTCCTTGAAGACCTTCAGAGAGTTTGGGCTTTTTAGCTTGAGCTGTGCATTCTTCTTGTCTGTTCTGCAATAAACTTTTCTCTGATATTTGGATTTGTTTGGCCTGCTTCTCTGTAGGGCACATGAACTTGCTTGTATTCAGCAACACTTAACTCTTAGAGGATGGCTTACATTTCCTTTCTTTCTTAGAAACTTTTTCTTAACTTTGCTATTCTAGATGTTCTCTCCCTTGTTCACCCATGGTATGGGCTTTTCATGTATTTTTGCTGTATATTACATCTTTTTAATTTTTATTTATTTTATTTTATTTATTATTATTATTTTTTAACTTTACAATACTGTATTGGTTTTGCATATATTGACATGAATCTGCCACAGGTGTGCATGTATATTACATCTTGACTTTTATTTTATTCAGCAATTTGTTATCCCCAATAAATAACGGACTATCTGATGCATAGTTCTATCATTCTTTAAATTTCTCTAAACTAGGCACAAAGCATGCTGAACTCATCCTACTGCCTAGAAATGAGTGAATCTAAGACCTAACAAGACCACAAAGGGCCCTGTGGGGCTCCTGGGCACAAAGTATTTGTGTCCCCCCATTTCTTTGATTATAGAAAACAGCCTTCATTCAGCCTCCATGTCCTTCCTTGAATTCCAGTGGGCAGATTCAAGCTGTTGTTAATCAGGGAAGGGAGGGGGTTTGAGACCAAGGAGAAATAAGCAGTGAAGAGCAAGCAGCCTTGAGGTAAGGTCCTGATTCCCCATCAAGGGATACAAAGATATCTTTGAGCTATTTCCAGATATTGAAACCCTTCCAGGTAAGAGAAATGAACAATTACAAGCACGTAGACCCCAGGCCAGTTAGACCTGAAGGCTGATGATACTGATTCCTACTTACACACCACAAACCCATCAGAACGTTATTGTTCAGCCACTAAGCTATGTCTGACTCTGCAACCCTATGGACTGCAGCATGCCAGACTCCTCTGTTCTTCACTATCTCCTGGAGTTTGCTCAAACTCATGTTCATTGAGTCGGTGATGCTATCTAACCATCTCATCCTCTGCTGCCCCCTCCTCTTTTTGCCTTCAGTCTTTCCCAGCATCAGAAGAATGCCCAGGGACTAACTGAGGCAGGAGGTGGATGCTCTCCAACCCCAGGGTAAGGTGGTAGGAAATTTACTCCTCGTAGACCCAAAGTCAAAGATGAGAATAGCAGGGAAACTAAGAAAGGAGACTGGGCCCTTCCCAATCACATATTTCTCATTTTCAAAGTCGTGAGACCTCCTCAATTACACATAAACAGAAAGTCTCCTTGGAGGTCAAAAGGGGAGAAATACTAACTGATGTTAGTACCCATAGGTCTCTTCAGTAGAATCCATCTGGGTTAAGAGATTCAAGTACACACATGTGAAGATCCTGAGATACAACCAAACATGGTTCAGGTAAATCAAAACCAGAAGAAATGCCCCACAGAAGGAATTCAAACTGAGGTAGGAGGTAGATGAGTCCCACCAGGGTAAAGTGATAGGAGATTCATTCCCTATTGATTGAAACTCCAAGATGAGACTAGCAGGACAGTTAAGGGAGGAGGCTGAGTCCTGCCCAGACCATATATTTCTCGTTCTCAAAGTCAGGAGACCTCTCTGACCACATATGTGTGACAGCCTATCAGGCTGGCCACTACCCAGAAGCCCAAATTATAACTTTGTAGTTGCTCAGGAACAAGTCATAAACTCCAAAATAGGGAGAATTATCATAGGACATAAACTCTATAGACAAAGGATCACTCCAAGTCCTGGCAACTGGTCTACTCTCATTCAAAAGCCCTTCTCTGGCCATTCTGGGTTGGGTGCCCTGCACAGGGTATCATGGGAGCCAGATACATTGTCAGAAATCGATGAGAGAAGAGGGGATGCTTGAAACCTCATAGGGATCAAAGAGAATTTAGGGGATGCTCTGGCGGCTCAGACGGTAAAGCGTCTGTCTATAATGCGGGAAACCTGGGTTTGATCCCTGGGTCGGGAAGATCCTCTGGAGAAGGAAATGGCAATCCACTCCATTACTATTGCTTGGAAAATCCCATGCACAGAGGAGCTTGGTAAGCTACAGTCCATGGGGTCGCAAAGAGTTGGACATGACTGAGCGACTTCACTTTCACTGAACCCCTTCAGGTTAAAACCTATTGGTAAATGTTTCCAGGACACTGTATTTCATTCTAGGAGCGCTCTCTTGTTCTTGGTTGCAAGTTACTCAACATGGGAGGATCCCTCTCCAAGCCAGAAGAAATATCTCTGGAGTGTTTCCTTAAGAATTGGAAATTCTTAAAGAGTTAAAAAAGGAGGAACTTAAATTGCACTGTAGCAGTGCCTGGCCTTTGTATGAGTTGAGGAATGGAGAAAATGGCCTGAAAATGAATTCTAGAACCATTCTGCAATTGGATCTTTATTGCTGCAGGATGGTAAAGTGGAGTGAAATTCCCTACATTCAGGCCTTCATGGTCCTTTACCAAAAATACTGCCCTACACAGCTCTTGTAATTTAAAACCTGGAAAACCAGAAAACTCTCCTGACAATTTGGATGATCTCTTTCTAAGCTCTTCCATCTCTCCAGGGAGGGAACCTAGCTCTTCCTGTTCCTGACAATATCCCTACAATCTCTGGAGCTATCTCCTTCTTCCAGTCCCTCCAACTGATCCCAAACTCCACTTCCCTATGTCCTTCCATACCATCTGTTACCCCAAGAAACAGAAGTTAGTCCTCCTGGGGTAACTTAGAGTGGGGCTTCCTATCACCCAGGATCAGGAAAATTATGCCTTCTTAAGGAAATGGCAAATGGCAAAGAGACAATTAGAATACATCTGACCTTCACTTTAACTGACTTAGCTCAATACAATCAGAAACGGTGTCAATTTTTGAAGACCCTAGTAAGTTTACTGAAGGGTTCATGCCCTCACCCTGGTCTGTGATTTAACTTGGAAGATGTTCAAGTAGCTCTGTCTACTTGCTATACCCCTGAGGAAAACAGATAATCTGGACAGCAGCTAGGGGGCATGCTGAACAGCTTGCCAGAGTCCAATCTCAACATTATGCTATGAATGGAGATGTAGTCCTGAATCAGGAACACTTTTGGAATCATAATTCTTGGGAGGGAATAGAAGCCAAGAAGCACATGATCCAAGTATATTAGAAGGCATGAGAAAGCATATCAAAAATTGTTAACTATGAAAAGGTAGAAGGAGTGACCCAAGGGGGAAAAACATCCAGCCCTCTTTCAGGGGTGGCTTGTGGAGGCATTTACAGAATATACCAATATATTGCATTCAGATCTCCCATTTCCAAAGGTCATTCTCTGCTGGGACAGCATTTTATTAGACAGTTTGCCGCTCATATTGGGTGGAAACTCCCAAAGTTACAGTTTGGCCCACAAACACCCATGCCCCAGCTTTTAGATGTGGCCTTTGGGGTATTTAATAATGGAGACCAAGATCAGGAGAAAAAGAAAAACCAACAAGAGAAAAGACAGGACAGTGTTCATGCACAACTGATAACTGTTGCTTTCAGCCATGCCTTGCAACCTCAGGACAACCCAAAGGGGCCGATAAAGTCCACCTATCCATTGGGAGGTAAGACCAACAAGGGGAAATGCTGTTACTACAATGCACGTCAACCAGCCCCAGGGCCTGAGAGTGCCAGAAAAAGTCCCCTGGGCCATGCCCAGCCTGCAAAACAAACAGGTCATTGGAAGAGGGACTGTCCTCAGTCTGGAAGGAGAAGTGGGGTGCCCACTCTAGAGATGGCCATGCTGAATGAGGTGGCCCAGGGATTCTGGTGGCTCCTCCCAGTCAGATGCCTATTTTGAAAGAAGAGCCCCGGAGAGTCCTTAACATGGCAGCTAAGAAAATCAATTTCTTAATTGATACAGGAGCTACTTACTCTGTGTTAATTTTCCTCACTGGGCCTCTCTCCTCTAAAAGCTGCACTGTGACTGGTATCAGTGGAAAATCTTGCACTCATGGTTTCACTGGGCCTCTCACTTGCCAATTTTAGCAGCAATTGATTTCGATGTCTTTCTAGTTGTGCCTCAGTGTCCTACCCCTCTCCTTGGGAGGGACCTTCTGAGTGCCCTCAGGTTAGGAGCCCCCAAGCAGCCCCTTAATTTGACTCTGACTGAGCCAGACCAGGGCTTCCCAGGTGGCTAAGTGGTAAAGAAGCCTCCTGCCAGTGCAAGAGCTGCAAGAGACCCGGGTTCAATCCCTGGGTCGGGAAGATCCCCTGGAGAAGACAATGACAACCCACTTTGGTAACCTTGCCTGGAAAATCTCATGGACAGAGGAGCCTGGTAGGCTACAGTCCAGGGGTTTGCAGTCAGCCACGACGGGAACTGAGCACGCACGCAGAAACCGCCTATCCTAACAAGAGACAATACCCTAAAAAGTCGAAAGCGAAAAAGGGTTTACAACATTTAGTAGATAGAATCTGAAGGCCTCTTGGTGTCCTGCCTGTCTCCATATAACGCTCCTATTCCAGCTGTTGAGCCAAATGGGGCCTATAGAATGGGATAAGACCGCAGGGCAGTAAACAACGCAGTAGTCCCTATACATTCCCACGTGGACAATCTTTATAGCACGTTAGCCCAAATCCCTGAGAATGTTAAACAGTTTACTGTACTCAATCTCAAGGATGCCTCCTTTTGTTTTCCAGTTCATTCCTCATCACAACACCATCTGTCCTCAAGTGGACTAATACTGACTCAGGCCAAATGCAACAATATACCTGGACAGTATTGCCTCGGGGGGTTGGGGACAGCCCACACCTGTTCACCCAGGCCCCAAGAAAGGAACTAAGGGAAATAAAACTAAAAAGAGGTGCTCTTCTATAGTACACAGAAGATATATTAATATCTAGTCTCTCCATGGGGTCCTCAGATCAAAATACCGTTGAAGGCCATAATTTCCTTAGGGCCTAGGGTTACAGAGTCTCTCAGAAAGAGACACACATCTCAAAGCAACAAGTTAAATATCTGGGATATATTTTAAACCCCATAATAGACAGTTATCTCCAAAGAGAAAAGAAGCTATATTAGGCCTAAGCTGTTCCAAAGACAAAGAAACATCTCTGTACCTTTTGGAGCATGGCAGGATTTTATAGAATTTGGATTCCAGGATTTGGACTAATGGCTAAGCTCCTGTATAAAGCCACTAAAGGCCCAGATACAGAACTGTTACTTTGAAACAGGGAACAGGAACAGGCTTTTAATGATATCAAGCAAGCTCTACAACAGAGTCCCTGTTTTGGGTCTCCCCAATTTGAGAAAGGCATTCACCTTGTATGTCACTGAAAAGCAAAGGACAGTTCTGGGGGTCCTTATACAGAAGCTAGGGAAAGCACTTCAGCCTATAGGATACTTTTCTAAGCAACTAGATAGACTCCCTGCCCCTAGGTTAGCCTGCCTGCTTCCAGGTGGTAGCTGCCACATGTTTATTGATGGAAGCAGCGAATAAGCTTACCCTTGAACAGCTGCTGAAAGTCCAGACCCCTCAACAAGTACAAGGGGTCTTAGTGATAAAAGGTTACCATGGGCTAACTAGAGGCCACCTTATCAAGTACCAGGCTTTGCTCCTTGACTTCCCAGAGCTAACCCTCAAAATTTACCACACTCTTAACCCAGCTACCTTAATGCCTGCCAAAAGCTCAGAGCTAACATATTCTTGCCTCAAAACCCTTGACCAGGTCTACGCCAGTAGGTCTGACCTAAGAGTCCAGGCCGTAGAAAACCAACAGTTCTCTGATGGCAGTAGTTTTGTTAGAGATGGGGTCAGGAGGGCAGGGTATGCTATCATGAGCACTCATCGTGTCACAGAAGCAAAACCTTTGCCACCAATCACCTTGGCCCAAAAGGCTGAACTGATAGATTTAACCCAAGTCTTAATCCTAGGAAAGGATACATACACAGACTCAAAATATGCCTTCCTTGTTTTATGTATCCACATAACTCTCTGGAAAGAGAGAGTACTTCTAAATGCAAGAAACATCCCTATAAAATATGAGACTGAGATTGTACATCTCACAGAAAGAATCTAAAAACTGAAACGGTAGTAGTCATTTACTGCCACAGGCACCAAAGAGGAAATTCTCAAAGTTCCCAAGGAAACCACAGGGCAGATGGGGAAGCAAAGGAAGCAGCCCTGATGCCCACAGCCAAATGACTCTAGCCCCATCTCTTACCCCTTCTAACATTATCAAGTCGGTACTTGACTTCCAGAGAGAACTGGGAAACAGATAGAGGGGAACGGAGGGAACGGATGGCTGGTGGCACATAGATCAGAAACTGCTCATAAGTCTCTGACCAATGGAAAATTATTAAAGGGCTATAGAATTCTCTCCATCTGGGGAGAGATGCAATGTTTATGATTGCTTTCCTACTTTTTACAGGGAAAGAGTTCCTAGAGACAATTAAAAGAGTCACTTAAGTCTGTGCCCTGTGCATCACCCATAATCCAGGAAGCAATGTCAAGCCTCCTCCGCTTGTTAGCCGTGACGAGGGACTTACCCAGGAGAGAACTGGCAAATAGATTCCATTCAGATGCCCTCCTTCCAGGGATTCACATACTTACTAGTCTTTAAAGACATTTTTACTGGATGAATAGAAGCCTTCCCTACTAGAACAGAGAAGGCAACTCAAGTAGATTTCAGTTGCCCTGCCACCTTCAGAGTGACAATGGACCTTCATTTGTAGCAAAGGTGACACAACAGCTTTAGCAGGCTGTAGGAATTAAATTTACCACCTCCATTTGTCCTAGAGACCTCAGTTCTCAAGAAAAGATGAACAGACTAATCACACTGTAAAGAAAACCTTGGGCAAACTCTGTCTGGAAATATCAGTCATGCTATTGCCTGCTGCCAATAGTCCTCTTAAAGGTCAGGGCAGCTCCTAAAACATCCCCTAAATTGAGTCATTGTGAAATGATATAAGGAATGGAAGACCATTCCTTACTCTGGACACGCTAACTGACCCAGAAACCACCGTTCATCTTAAATACGTTATAAACCAAGGCCCGATTCAGAAGTCTCTACAAGCATATGGCCACAGAGTGCAGCCCTCTCCAGATGACAGTCCCAGGTTTTGTTGTTTGTTGTTGTTCAATCCCTAAATCTTGTCTGAGTCTTTGTGAGCCCCATGGCCTGTAGCCCATCAGGCTCATCTGTCCATGGGCTTCTCCAGGCAAGAATACTGGAGTGTGTTGCCATTTCCTTCTCCAAGGGATCTTCCTTCCTGATCCAGAGAGCAAACCTGTGTCTCTTGCATCAGCAGGCAGATTCTTTACAACAAGTCACCTGGGAAGCCAGCTTTCCTATACCTATTTCCCCTATCTACAGGTTGTGAACCAAAACTCCAAGACAAGAACTCAGTACAAATAAGAGAGGAGGCTAGGTCCTTCTCAGATCACATATTTGTCATTCTAGAAATCAGGACACTTCCCTAAATACAGAAGCACAAAAAGACCCCTTGGAGGTCAAAAGGGAAAAGATGCTAATGATGCCAGGCTACCCATAGGCCTCTTCAGTAGGATCCATCTTGGCTAAAAGATCCGTGTATACACATAGGTGGATCCTGAGNACATATTTGTCATTCTAGAAATCAGGACACTTCCCTAAATACAGAAGCACAAAAAGACCCCTTGGAGGTCAAAAGGGAAAAGATGCTAATGATGCCAGGCTACCCATAGGCCTCTTCAGTAGGATCCATCTTGGCTAAAAGATCCGTGTATACACATAGGTGGATCCTGAGATACACCAAATATGAACTCTGAAGCAGGTAAATCAAAAAGACTGGCTAAAAAATTTAAAAAAAAAAAAAGAAAGTGATATACAATAAAAGAATTCAAACCACCATAAGGGTGGGACTCAGGGATTCTCTAAGTCTGCCTGTGTGTCTATCCACACATGTACAGTATTCTTTTCCTCCTAATAAATATTTTACTTGCTTCACTACTTTCTGTCTTTGTGGGAATTCTTTTCTGCAAAGCCAAGGGTCAGGGTCTTGTTACTGACCACTGGTCTGGTGGCTAGGATTCAGTGCTTTCACTGTACAACCTGGCCTCAATCTCTGGCTGGAGAACTGAATCCCCACTTTGAGCTGCTGCAGGTACAGGCCATCAAACATCATGATTATGCCTTCTCTGAGTAATTACTACAAAACTTCTCAATATCTTCCCTAAGTTGGCACACACAGTTTTGAGGGCATTAGCTTACTGTGGCTCCCTTTGCCTGGCAAAGTAATAAAACTCTCATTTTATGAATAAATGAGTGTTTAGTTGCTTAGTCCTGTCCAAATCTTTGTGACTCCATGGACTGTAACCCACTAGACTCCTCTGTCCATGGAATTCTCCAGGCAGTGGGTTGCTATTTTCTTTTCCAGGAGATCTTCCCCACCCAGGAAGCTCCTTGGATCTCCTCAATTGCAGGGATTTTTTTTTTTTTTTTTTTAACCATCTGAGCTACCAGGGAAGCCTTATCATTTTCTACTTCACCCAAAACTCTTATCTCTAATATTCATTAGGCACCAGTGTACGGAGAAGCTGAGCTTTCAACGTTACTAAGGATACAAATATTCATCACAATAAATATATATTTTCAGTTAAATTAGTTTCAAAAAGTATACTGGATGAGAAACAGAAGCTTTCATCTTATTTGCTTACCATTAATTCAATTGATGAAATAATACTGTTTATTAATTACACTGAAAATGAGATGTATATGTGAAACATCAGACTTTCTCAGTCACATTGTTAATTTTGTTTAAACATCCTTCTACAATGCTTTGAACATCCCCAAGAAAAAGAAATGCAAAAAGGCAAAACAGTTGTCTGACTAGGCCTTACAAATAGCTGAGAAAAGAAAAGAAGCTAAAGGCAAAGGATAAAAGGAAAGATATAAGGATCTGAATGCAGAGTTCCAAAGAATAGCAAGGAGAGAGAAGAAAGCCTTCTTCAATGATCAATGCAAAGAAATAGAGGAAAACAATAGAATGGGTAAGACTAGAGATCTCTTCAAGAAAATTAGNTATAAGTTAAATAAGCAGAGTGACAATATACAGCCTTGACGTACTCCTTTTCCTATTTGGAACCAGTCTGTTGTTCCATGTCCAGTTCTAACTGTTGCTTCCTGACCTGCATACAGATTTCTCAAGAGGCAGGTCAGGTGGTCTGGTATTCCCATCTCTCTCAGAATCTATGGATCAACAGTTAGTTTAAAGGTAACACATTATAGCTCTCATTTATTTTTTTCTCAAATCAATTTTGATGAAAACTTAACAAGAAACTGTAAAAGTGTGGCATACAATCTCTACGATGCCACCCAAAGATTTCAGCCTCCTAGGATTAACACTCATGTATCATTTCCTCCCCAGAATGTGAATTGGGATGATCAACTCAGTTGTAATAAGTAGAAAAAGACAGAAGCTATGGGATGTCACTCCAGCGACTAGGTTACAACAAATGTTAGGTGTGTATTTACTCTCTCTCATGGATCACTTGCTTTGGAGGAAGTCTGCTGCCATGAGACAGTCTTAGAGAGATGTCCATATGGTGAAGAACTGAGAAAGGCCTCTGGCCAACAGACAGCAAGAAATCAATATTCTTAGTCTAACACCTGTGAGGGAGTGAGACCTGCCAAAATCCTAAGAGGTGAGCTTAGAAGTATATCATCCCCAAATGAAGTCTTTGACTTAGGCTGCAGTCCTACCTGATTGCTTGTCTGCAACCTCATGAGAGACCCAGAGCTACAAGCACTCAGCTAAACCATATTCTCCTGACCCACAGAAAATGTGAGAACATCAATCTTAGCTGTTTTAAGTCATGAAACATGGGAGAATCTTATCATGCAGCAATAATAGATAAATAAATAATGAATAACTAACTGATCATCCATTTTTGTATTAGTTAAAAAACTATGACTCTTTTCAATGACATATTGGCAATTGCTACTGCTACTGCTAAGTCACTTCAGTCATGTCCAACTCTGTGCGACCCCATAGACGGCAGCCCACCAGGCTCCCCTGTCCCTGGGATTCTCCAGGCAAGAACACTGGAGTGGGTTGCTATTTCCTTCTCCAATGCGTGAAAGTGAAAAGTGAAAATGAAGTCACTCAGTCATATCTGACTCTTAGTGACCCCATGGACTGCAGCCCACCAGCCTCCTCCATCCATAGGATTTTCCAGGCAAGATTACTGGAGTGGGGTGCCATTGCCTTCTCAGATATTGTCCATTAGTGCCAATCAAAAGAGCAAAGATTACTCATGGTTACTCAAGAAGTAATAATTGCAAGTATGTGATTAGAAATCCAGGACAAATCATTTTGAATCTTGTTTCCCTAAAGAATGGATAAAACTGAGACTATAGTTTGTAAAACCAGTGACGATAAATGCCCACGCCCCACCCCTTGCCCCAAGTTAACAGATGAATGAACGTTTTAGAATAATATTCGCAAAGAGGGAAGGTTTTAGATACAGGCAGTATCTTTCTAATGAGGTAACTCACCGAACTGTCATTAATTGAGTGTCAATGTCTGCGACAGATACTTTTGCCTAGATTTTAGCAGCTCAATTGTTCCTGCTGAGAGGGGACCCAAGTGATATACCTAATACCTGCAAACTTTAGGCCTTTGAGGAAGCAGAAAAATGGCACAGGTATCAAAATAGTAGATTTTTCAGAACATGGAAAAAATGGAGAACTGCCTTTTCTTTGAAATAATCAGAACAAAACTAGCAGAACAAGTTGGCATTCATTGACAATAAAGTGCATAAGAAAAACAGTGGTGAAGTTAAAAGTATATTGAAATTATCTTGAAACTCAGCATAAATATGCAAAACATTTGAGAGGGAGTCGAAGGAAGCCAGCCTCACAAATAAGGTAAATGCATAGCTTGCTCAATTAAAGTAATTCAAAATACGCATCTTGAAATTATTTTTTTGAAAACCATTTTAAAATATGCCTGTTTCAAGGTATACTGGAAGAAAAGAAAAGAAAAAAAATGTCCATGAAATATAGTCAAAATAGAGTATGCGAAATCATACCTGATTAAAGAGAAGAATTAGAGTTAAGCTAATCCTATACTGGTAATAAAACAGTAATCTCACAATAAGTAATATGGTCTGGCAATTGTGTTGAGATTTATTCCCTTTCATAGTTTAGGCTTCAGTGAACCCATGACTATTCTCATAGCTTTTTAATTGCTTTTCCAGTCTGTATTATGTTTCTCAATAATTTTACCCATGCTTATGAGATTTATTTCCCCAAATCATAGATGTCACTATACTTGCCGTCTGTATAAACTCTGTAGCAATTTTCCCTGACTGCAAAACAGCTAAGCTTTCAGGATATTCCAACAGTCTCCTTGCAGGTGAAGCAGGCAGACTACATGTCCAGCTTCCCAAATTAGTATATAGCTTCACTACACATTGGTTCAATTCCTGAGTCGAGGAGATCCCCTAGAGGAGGCTAGGACAACCCACTCCAGTATTCCTGCCCAAAGAATCCCATGGACAGAGGAATCTGGTGGGCTACAGTCCATTGGGTGCAAAGAGTTGGACATGACTGTGCAAATGCAGACTTATCAGTTATGATATGATCAGCATTGTAACTAATGTTCTCAGTATTTTAACTTCATTATCTATAAAACAGGATATTTTTAATGAGTCTAAATGTCTGTTGTAAAAGTTAAGAGAAATAATCTATTACATGTTAAGAATAGTGTCCTGGTCCATTATGAGTATTTCATAAATATTAGCTATTACTTTCTGATTGCTAATATTGGTCCTCTTTGAAATTCAAAGTAACCTAACATTTAACTTGAATTACAACAGTCTTTTTTTTTAATTGACAATTTTTAAAGATATTTTTGATGTGATCATTTTTTAAAGTCTTTATTGAACTTGTTAAAATATTGCTTTTGTTGTTTATGTTCTGCTTTTTTGGCTGCTAGATATGTGGAATTACTAATTCCCTGACCAAGGATGGAACACATACCATTTAGAAGGCACAGTCTTAACCACTGGACTGCCAGGGGAGATCTAAAGCTACAAATTTATGAAATAGGAATCACTATTCATATTTTAAAGATAAGGAGACCTAGATCCAGATATTTTAAGTGACTTCTGTACATTCTTACAAAGACTGAGTGCTACAACCAAATTCCCACACAGATTTCCTGACTTCATGTTGAGGGCATTTTTTTTTTTTTCACTGCACAGGAGTTTACCATTTCAGGTTTGTCACCAACTACTCCATTGTAAAGAATACTGGTTAATAATTTTGCCTATGAATTTGAAACCATCATAAACAATTACTTGTAAATCATACAAATTCACAAAGTTTAAATTTTCATAACTGTAAAAGATGGATAATTATGCTCATCTTTATAAACTTATTAAAAGGATTACTTCACTTAAATAAGTATAATAGCTGGTAATATGTACACAAATTTATTAATTTATAGGAAAATATTTATATTTTTAGAGGCTTCCTTGGTGGCTCAGTGATAATATATCCACCTGCAAGGCAGGAGACATAGGTTCCATCCCTGGGTTGGGAAGATTCCTGGAGAAGGAAATGGTAACCCACTCCAGTATTATTGCCTGGGAAATCCTAAGGACAGAGAAGCCTGGAGGGCTACAGTCCATAGTGTCTCAAAGAGTTGACCATGACCTAGTGACTAAAGAAAAACAACAAATTTACATTTTTAGATTTGTTAAATTTATATTAAGACAATTAATATTATTCTCACATCCAAATTTTGTTTTTTCATTACCAGACCCTAATCTTCCCTGCAAAGTCAAGTGGGCCTTAGGAAGCATCACTATGAACAAAGCTAGTGGAGGTGATGGAATTCTTGTTGACCTATTTTAAATCCTAAAAGATGATGCTGTGAAAATGCTGCACTCAATATGCCAGAAAATTTGGAAAAACCAGTGACCACAGGACTGGAAAAGATCAGTCTTCATTCCAATCCCAAAGAAAGGCAATGCCAAAGAATGTTCAAACTACCACACAACTGCATTCATTTCACATGCTAACAAAGTAATGCTCAAAATTCTCTAAGCCAGGTTTCAACAATACATGAATCAAGAACTTCCAGATGTTCAAGCTGGATTTAGAGAAGGCAGAGGAATGAGAGATGAAATTGCCAATATCTGTTGGGTCACAGAATAAAGCAAGATAATTTGAGAAAAACATCTATTTCTCCTTCATTGACTATGCTAAAGACTTTGTTTGTGTGGATCACAACAAACTGTGGAAAATTCTTAAAGAGATGGGAATACCAGACCACCTTACTTGCCTCCTCAGAAACCCGTATGCAGATCCAGAAGCAACCGTTAGAACCGGACATGGGACAACGGACTGGTTCCAAATTGGGAAAGGAATACATAATGGCTGCATATTGACACCCTGCTTATTTAACTTACATGCAGATTACATCATGCAAAATGCTGGGCTGGTTGAAACACAAGCTGGAATCAAGATTGCCAGGAGAAATATCAATAACCTCAAATATGCAGATGAGACCACCTTAATTGCAGAAAGCAAAGAGGAACTAAAAAGCCTCTTGATTACAGTGAAAGAGGAGAGTGAAAAAGCTGGCTTAAAATTCAATATTCAAAAAATGAAGATCATGGCATCTGGTCTCATAACTTATTGGCAAATAGATGAGGAAACAATGGAAACAGTGACAGACTTTATTTTCTTGAGCTCCAAAATCACTGCAGATGGTGCATTGCAGCCATCGAATCAAAACACACTTGCTTCTTGGAAGAAAAGCTATGACAACACTAGACAGCCTATTAAAAAGCAGAGACATCACTTTGCCAACAAAAGTCCATATAATCAAAGCGATGGTTTTCTTGTAGTCATGTATGAATGTGAGAGTTTGACCATAAAGAAACCTGAGTGCCAGAAAATTGATGTTTTTGAATTGTGGTGTTGGAGAAGACTCTTGAAAGTCCCTTGGACTTCAAAGAGATCAAACCAGTCAATCCTAAAGGAAATCAGCCCTGACTATTCATTGGAAGGACTGATGCTGAAGCTGAACTCCAACACTTTGGCAACCTCATGCGGAGTCAACTCATTAGAATAGCCCCTGATGCTGGGAAAGACTGAAGGCAGGAAGAGAAGGGGACGACAAAGGATGAGATGGTTAGATGCCATCACCAACTCGATGGACATGAGTTTCAGCAAGCTCTGGGAGATGGTGAAGGACAGGGAAGCCTGGTGCGCTGCTCTCCATGGGGTCGCAAAGAGTTGGACACAACCGAGCGACTGAACAACAATCTTCCCTATGCTTATCTCTGTCTATTGAAAATGCCCCCTTCTTTCATAGAGAAACGTTTCCCTTTGTCCCAAAGCACTGCCTTATCCTCCAAATAGATAAAGATCCACAGTCCTGTGCCAAGCTCTCTAGATATGCATCACCATTCAGAATTTTATCTTATTTTATAGTTCAGAGTGTATGTCTTATATAATATATAATCTGTTTTAGTTCTTAAAGTTTAGTTCTTTAGTTCTTAAGAACTAAAACAGAATCCCACAGTTAAACACAATAATATTTTTCCTGAAAATAGTACATATGTTCATATTCATTTGGATAAATAAAGACTATATATGGGTTTATATCAGTTCAGGCCATATATTCTAACATATGCAGATCAGGCTAGAAAGTGGTTGCCAAATAATTAAATTTAAAACAGTTTGTGTTCAGTTGTTTTGATTTTATAATTACACATAAAGAATTGTAGATCTGTATGAACTCCTTCTGTTCCCTATCTCCCTACTCTTAACAATTTTATTAGGTTCTTTCTTGAGGTTATGTGATATTCTGCCTAGCATGATTGTGTAATTACTCATCTTAGCCTCTGTTACCTCAGGATCTCTAAGGAAAGGAAGTGTGTCTTCATCCTTGTATGTTTTTCAGGATCAAGGATATTCTTAAATCTTACTAGGTATGTTAGGCACACTTTACAAACAATAAGCTATCACACCAACATTTCAAATGTGTAGACATTGCTAAAAGCACTTGTCTTCCAAATACGGCAATACTTCTTTTCATGGTCATTAATATACATTGAGTCATTATCCAAGCACATTTCTTTGGAAAGAAACAGTGTAAATTATGCTGGTATTGAGTCCCAAGAAGATCTCATGAAGAACTTAACCTAATTTAGGTTGGCCTAAATTAGGATTCCAGCGGAGGTAGGTAATGCCCCCAAATTTCAAATTCTAATCTAAATTTGGGAAATTAGAACATGATGGGGTAACATTCTTTGCATCTTATTGTCAATGTGCAGTTGAGCCATTAAAAATTTAATGATGATATTCTTTGACTAAAATTGACTTCATCCTAGGTGTTTGTGAACCTTTTTCTTCCAAGTTATGATTTACTTTAGAAGAAACAGTCATTTTTGCCATCTCACCTATATGTTGTCCATACATGTGATAAAAGAAGCTGAAACAATATGCAGTGTTCGTGGGTCCATAAGGGTTTTTGGGAGCTATGCTGAAAACAGGGCTGAGAAGTCGAGCCTTTTCTCCTTCCAATCTGGGTCGAGATGTCTCAATGTACATATAAAAACCTTTGAAATGACAAAATAAAATGTGTAGGCAAATTATTAGTAGGTGACATGACATTTAAAATCACTGAAAGGTTAGAATTTTCATATATAATAATAGTAAAATTAATAGGAGAGTCTGCATCTTATTTATAAAAATCTATATATGCAAGCACAATATAAAAATAAATTTTTAAAAATGTATAAAAATGAGGCAAAACTGGAATTTTAGACTTGAATTGTCAAAAAAATTCCTAATCTCTTTATACAGGTCAGTAAGTTCTCAGTGAAAATTAATGATTACAAACTTTGGAAATAACTAAATACTTGATATGGTAAATAAAAAATTTCATGTTTTATTCCAAAATATTTAAATCTATAGCTAAACATTCTCTTGTATTTCACATTTAGCATAAAGCATTTTTGAAAGCCCAAGGCTGGAGTATGATTGATATGAACACACCATTTCATACCCTCATACCTTCTTTGGAGCCACTACGATCAGCATTAGGTCCAGTGTTTGGAGTATATTTTGTATTTCTTGTTGCAGTACTTTGTTTTGTCCAGTCAAAATTATCTGTATCATCTTGGGTGAACAAACAAATGTTACCATCTTCAAATCCACAGTGAAATTCTCCTGTTGGGAAATTTTAATTACAATAAGTTAAATTAATACAAACACTGCAATAGTCCTCTAAGAAAAATTTAAAACATACAGCAATAATAATGCAAGCCTGCAATAATGGCACCATAGCCAAAATAATGTGCAATATGACAATTAAACCTAAAGCTACTTCAATTTTAATGGAAATGAGAAATAACCTTGATATGTAAATCAGCCTCTATTTAACAATTTAAACCAAACCAATTTCCTCTGAAATATCCAAATAATTGAAATTAAAGAATGTGCTGCCTGCTTGAATTATGGCTGAAGAATTTCCCCTTTCTTTCTTCAAGTATAGGAACAATCCAAACAGAACAATTAGAAAACAGTCTTAATTTAATTGCCTGATGGTACTTTAAAGCTGTCTACCTTGAGCCTACAATATTTCACACCATGTCTGCAGATGCTGTCACACATACTCATTTGCACAAATGGAGGCTTACTTAAGGAAAGACAATGGCAAATTATTTTAAAAAAGTAGTTATCTTTCATAGTTTATTTGAATGTGGATTTGCCAGATGCTTAAAATTCACTAGAAATAAAGTAATGAAAGTCGCTCAGTCGTGCCTGACTCTTTGCAACTTGTGGACTGTCTGTGGAATTCTCTAAGCCAGAATACTCCAGGGGATCTTCCCAACCCAGGGATCGAACCCAGGTCTCCTGCATTGCAGGCAGATTCTTTACAAGCTGAACCACAAGGGAAGCAGCTTGGACAATAAAGCATCTGCCTGCAATGTGGGAAACCCTGGTTCGATCCCTGGCTTGGGAAGATCCCCTGGAGAAGGAAATGGCAACCCACTCCAGTACTCTTGCCTGGAAAAGTCCATGGACAGAAGAGCCTTGTAGGCTACAATCCATGGGGTTGCAAAGAGTTGGAGACAACTGGGCTGCTTCACTTCAAAGTAATGAAGAGATTTTATGAAGAATCTCTGAAGGACTGGGATTTCTTGGATGCCAGCCACATGCTGAGTTCAGACCAAACAACAAGTTCAGAGAATGGTAGCAATGTTTCTAGGGATTAAAAGGTTTTCTTACTGGAATGGGCCCTGCTTGAAACACAGGAGTGACTATCTTTAACTGAAAAAAATAAAGAAAGCCTGCATTATTTCATTCAAACTTTAAGAACTCTATAAAAATACAGAAATACTAACTCATGAGGTTCACAGAAAAGAAAGTTTTGGCATATTTCAGCTAGTAAATAATGAAGTCAAAACTGCATACAGATTCCCTTCAATTCATAAAGTTATAGACATATAAATAATAAAGACTCCCATATTTTCCCCCTGCAATGGGTTAAATTTATGAGATATTCTTGGGAGTGGAGCCCTTGAAGTTGGAACCATGCTCCTGAATTAATCTGTGTCTCTATCCACTAAAAATGAACTGGCAGAAAAGGGAATTAATAAAATTATCTCATTTTCAGTAGCATCAAAAAGAATAAAATACTTAAGAATAAATGTGGCAAAATATATGAAAGACTTATACATTGAAAACTATAACACACTGATGACAGAAATTAAAGAAGACACAAATAAATGGAAAGACATCTTACATTCTTGGATTGGAAGAATTAGTTCAGTTAAAATATCTTTACTACCCAAGGTAATCTTTAGAGTCAATGCATCCTCTCTGAAAATACCTGTGGCATTTTTTTTTTAAACAGAAATAGAAAAAAAAGTTCTTAAAACTCTTATGGAACAACAAAAAACTTGTATACTATTGGTTGGAATATAAATTGGTACAGCTATTATGAAAAACAGTATGAAGTTTCCTTAAAAAAAATTTAAAGACAGAACCACCATATTATCCAGAGATATCTCTTAAGAAGACACATCCAAAGAAAATGAAATGAATACCTCAAAGAGATATGTGCTCTCCATGTTCATTGCAGTATTATTTGCAAAATGGTATTATTTGGAAGTCAAATATTATTTGAAAAATAGTATTATTTGAAAGTTGTTCAGTCATGTCCAACTTCCTGTGACCCCAAGGACTCATACCGTCCTAACCCAAGTTTCCATTAATGGATGAATGAGTAAAGAAGTTATATCAGATATATGCAATAGGATATCATTTAGCCTTGAAAATGATTATCCTGCCATTTGCAATAACATGGATGAACCTGGAGTACAATATGGTTCTCTTGACAACAAATGATATTTGGTTTTAGTTAAAAATGTCAATCAAAAGATTTTTTTTTAAAAGAGCCTTCTGAATAGAAAGACCTCCTCAATTAAACTTAAAACATAAGTTTTTTGAGGCTAACGAAGAACAAGACTGTGACAAAATTTCATGGACTTACTCTATATAAATATTTTGGAAGTGGATATTTAGGATAAATAAGTTGATTTAAAGACTATGTAAGTCAATGAAATGCAAAAGGGCATTTAAGAGTAACTTGATTTATTGCCAATATATGAGGCCTCATATCACAATTATTATCGTATTAAATGTAATATATATTTGAATATATTCTTGAAATCATTTTATTATATTAAATAAAATTTCAAACAAACTATAATTTTATATGTAAGCCAACATAAATTCAAATCATTTAAAAAATTTTATTATCAAATGATCTTTTTTGGAAGAAATATTGCTAAATAGTAGTTTAAGAGTTAATGATGCATAAG